>QXVX01006851.1:9040-30631 GCA_013436065.1 Halocynthia aurantium
AAGGAAAATCTTGCGGGCCGCATACGGGGAAAGTCCTCGATTTTTGGCACCAATTAATAACGTAGTACGAGGTATGACTATATATAAGTTGACCCTTAAAATAAGGCAACACCACTTCCTTCCAACTATCAAGAATTTGTATGTTTTTAATAGCATTTAAATAGTATTTAAAATTTTACAAGTAGCTGATACTGAGCTGGCAAGGTTGGAGCGTGACTTAAATAAAAAGCAACGCACAGCTTACTGCAGCAACAAGTTCATGTTCTTTATTGCTCTTGAAAACATAACATATTATTTCATTCCAGTCCAAAAATAAGCAAAGAATGCACAGAGTTAATTTTGAAAATGCTCGAGAAAGATCCTTCGAAAAGGATATCTTTAAGTGAGGTTAAAGTTGACCCCTGGGTCACCTGTAACGGTTCAAAGCCTTTGAAATCAGAAGAAGAGAACTGCCATCTAGTGACGATCACAGAGGAGGATGTGAAGACATGTGTGAGGCGGATACCAAAGCTGGACACATTGGTGAGTTCAATTACATCAGATTCAGAGAATATAAAATATTTATTGCATTTCATTGTGTACACATCTGCATTTGAGCTAATATATCGTAATTACTGATAAATAATAAATGAAATAATTATAGATACTGGCAAGCTTAAGACCAGAGGTGACTCTGATTTCTATATTTCCGGTTTACTGGATTAAGGCTAAATAAATTCCGAGTATAAAATAAGCCAGTGCTTTCCAAACTGTGTGTCGCCTGCAGTGCGTAGGTGTGTCACGGACGTGGACATTAAAATGTTTTTATGTATCAGTATCTCTCATAAGTGATTGAATTAACCTCTGGTTTGCTATTAAAACTGAATTGCTGTGTCGCGAAATTATGTATGTTTAAAAAGTTTGTCACCAACTGGAAAAGTTTGGAAAGCTCTGAAATAAGCAATGAAAAGTAAGGAATGGAACTGTATTCACTTTTCCAGCAGGGTCTGTTTGATCTCTGCTAATCCAATTTCCTAATAATATGGAATATGATATATACGATACGTACACCAAAGATGAAAACAAAATCCTGTACTACAGTCTGCTAAATTCAAAACTAGCCAGTTTTGTGGTATTTCTAGTTTTCTGAAAGCCGAATAAATTGTAGCAAATTATACTCTGTGAATTTCCTCTAAATTTTGTGTTTTTCATTCACCAGATTCTCGTGAAATCAATGTTAAAACGAAAAAGTTTTAAAAATCCTTCGTTTGCTGCCAAGAAAACATGAAGTTGATTTCTGGATATTGATCTCGGACATTAAAAGGTGAAAGGCCGGCACATATGACTAGGTCGGTGTAGTGAGCCATTTTTTCCCCTTTTGCACTCTCTGCGATGACGACAGCCTATATTGGTGACTTCGTAGGAGTCAAGCATTATATAACTTTTTTCGATCATCGAAACTTACAGCCACAAGTGTGGAATAGCAGCATTATTTCTAAAGATGATGTTTGTATATTTCAAAATTTCTATTTTATAAACAAGCCATCTTTGGCTTAATTGCTGTATGTACTCGACTTGAGCTTTTTCCCTGAAAAGTGCTCCAAAATCTTCTCGGCTTATATTCAGATCATTTTTAAAAAAAGATTTAATTTTGTCTTAAATTTGGCCTTAAACAAGTATTCTGAGCAATAGCTGTGGCCTGAGTTCCGAATCTACACTTTTAAATTTTTTCTTATCTACATGGAGCAAATTTTACAATGTACTAGTACTTTAATATCTTGGCTACATTGGAAAGTCGCACACTAGCTGTTGCCAAAGAACTAGCGAGGTATATTCAACACTAATTTAGATATTCCGTCTCAAATTACCGAAAAAATGTATTGAATTGAAGTTAGTAGAAAGTGAGTTATGTGTATGAATGTTGTGACACTCCCTGTTGGCCCCCCCTATTGGCTCATTGAGTTAGTCAACTATTTTGTACAAGTTTCTAATAATTATGTAGTAGTGTATGATATTAAACGCTAGTTATTGAATTATAATTCAAACCAAAGTTTGTCACAACATAAATTACAAGTTCTATTGGCCTTGCTAATCATGAAAAAGTATTGCATTCACTTCTGTATTGTCTTCACTTCATCCACCAGGGCTTGGGTTACTGGAGATGGAGTCAGTCAAAAATATACCGAATCCCAAAAAATTTATATATTGTAATATAAATAGTATGTTGAAGATTCCCAT
Organism: Halocynthia aurantium; assembly: GCA_013436065.1. Classification (NCBI taxonomy): domain Eukaryota; kingdom Metazoa; phylum Chordata; class Ascidiacea; order Stolidobranchia; family Pyuridae; genus Halocynthia; species Halocynthia aurantium. Next base: position 11,258 of record QXVX01006851.1, read on the forward strand.
TTCGCAGATAATATTTTGACTAACCTATTTTTCCACATTTTATTTTTTTAGTATATTTCAATTTGAAATTCTTAAATGATTCATGCTGGCAGTATGTTGTGTTTTGCACGCTTATGAATGATTGATATTTTATTTCCTATAATAATATATATAAATAAGGAAGTCAAAGGTTTTATCCAAGCCCTGCAGCAAACAATGCCTCCTAATGGTATTTGTACAGTTATATTACTTATTTTTAAACAAAATTAGTGGCCGCTATCATCGTTGATGACGCCTTTTATAATGTACTGCAGTTTTTTAATCATCAACATTGTTTATGATATTGTACACATTTATATTACTCCTACTATTACTCTTTGTTGCTCCAAAATATATATTATCTGCTTTTACGATTTCATATGCAAGAAGAGCTTATTTGTTTTCAATGAGAGAACAAATATTTATATATTTAGCATTTTATTCTTAGCATTAGTCTCACAAATGTTTATTCACATGGTGGCTGTAACCATTTGTATTTTGTTCCCACTCTACCCACTCTTTGCCCCCCCCTCCCATTGTCCATCAAGGGGATACTCGAACCATCTTTGAACACCAGATTGTAGTGCAACATGTAGCAGTATTAATTCAATGGTTGATATAACCACTTTGCTACTATTTTAGTAGGCATACCCATTTATATTAGCAAAACCGTTTTTTAACCATATCAATATTTTGTAAATCATGCGTCTTACTAACCTTGCCCAATGCAGTTATAACAATAATACGTATTCGTACTGCCCATTCCAAGCCATTAAGAAATTTTTGAATTCAAAAATCTTAGTATTAACAAAATATATCATATATATATCCTCATTTCCAACAGCAAATGTTACTTTTCGTACTTATTCAATTGTACTTAATAAAACAACTACTAAAGATTGAAATATGGCAGTCAGTGGTGTATCGATGGTATGGAAGGAATAGCATGTGTCCTTCCTGTGGTGTGGGTGCCACTTGGTCACACCATATGTCAATTTGCATCAGTAAAACCAAGGACAGATGTAATTTTTATGCCTCATTTGGAAGATTAACGAACTTGATTTGTATTATTGAGATGATGCTATGGCATAGTTGTTTACAAAGATCGGTGCAGATGCTTGGACAGAGGTGCAATTTCATCCTCTATGTTGGTGTTTTTTGTCATAGATATGTCAGTATTGTTGGCAGTATGTGGTGATTACATTGTACATATCAGGATGTAGCTATAAGCTATAAAAATTCCAGGAACATTCACACTATTGATTGAATCTTTTGTACTTTCCCTATTCATTTTTTCTGTAGTCCAGATTGTTAATTTTTGTTTTCAGACGTAAAAGCAAATATATTTGGTTTTTTATTGATATATATCAGTGCCCCCTATTAATGCTCTCATTAGTGCCCCCTGTTAATGATATTGTGATGTAAATTCGAAGAATCCGTGTTACTATTATAATTGCTTCGTAATCTTAGTATTCGAACAGGCACCTAGCGTCCTAGCCGGTAAGAAGGCTTATCGCTACAGCGACTTCTAAAAGAACCTTGCTGCGGCGAGGTGAGTAAAATTTCGTTTTTGTTTATTTGATTCAACTTTATTTGATTGGGATTTGTGGTAAGTCGTGTCAAAATATGACGTATAATTTATATTTACAAGTTGCCTAGACCAGGGCCTTCCAAACTGGAGGCCGCGCAACGAGTTTTAAGGGTTGCAAAGAGTACACCAATTTCACACAAAGTACTACATCTATATAAAATATTTTTTCTTTCGAAACGCAATTATAAAAACTAGTGCAAAACATAAATCTTAACTGAGTTGTAGACTCGACGTAAACACCACTATAGTGCGACTTTGTTGTAGGTAAACGCGCACCAGTAACTGCATTGAAACTAGCATTATTATGAAGTACTAGGGAATTATGAAGTACTTTCAGGAAGAAGACCTAGATTCATAGTCTAGTACAGTAGAAGCCGCTCAATAAATCCGACTGCATATTAAATCCAATTGCTTTGGGACCGAATTTTTGCATTGAAAATACCCGATTAAAAAATACAAAACTAACTTTTAGAATCCATTTTTTTCATACCAAGTATCCCATTTTCTAGTGCTTTTGTGAATGAACGGCCGTAGTGTAATCTTATTCGATCCAAAATGTGATTTGCCAATCTCAGAATTTGTGTGGCCTGCAGGGAGCTGCGGTCAATGTCAGTGGGGCGTGAATTTTTTCAAAGATGTAAGGGGGGGCGCAGCCCAAAAGTTTAAGAATCCCTGTCTTAGAGTGACATTTACACCCAAACAAACCTCGTTGTTTCATTTTTTTCACATCACATGATTCATTAATACACTACTATATTATTTGAGTTTTTTTTGTACTCAGTTTTTTGTCCCTGGTTAATAAATGGCCTGCTTATTAAATTCCAAATCGCCTGGGACAGAGGTGGATTTAATAAGCGCATTCTACTGTATTTTCAACCTGTGGCAATATACAATTCCAAATACAAAATAACTTACTATGTACTGCTTTTATGCATTAGTATTCATATTGGCTATGCATATTGCCAAAGATTAAATATCACCATACCTGTCACCTGAATGATATTCAGGACTTGGTCAGGAAACATTTGCTGGACTATCTCCTCGTATATGAATGATGAATGAATGTGTATTAATATGCATTCTTTCTGTCATTGTTTGGCAATAACCGTACCGAACTTTGATCTGAATATAACATTTATTAGATCTGCCAATCAGTCCAGGAAATACTAGATAGACTACCTGCTGATAAATCCAACGTTATGAATGTTTGTAGATCTGAATATGCAGTTTGGTTATATTGTAGAAAATTTTACGCTAACCTGAGAGGATGAGAATTGCACGAGTGTAAAACAACATGTGACTTAACCCCATTCCTTAGAAATAAAGTAAAAAAATTCTCGTCTGATATAATTCAAAGATATGTCTCTGCGTTATGAGTTATATCAGTAACTATATCTTCGAAGTAGGAGGCAAAAATGACGCTATTTCCTTAGTTTCCTGGTTATTGTGTAGATTTGCATACTTTGGAAGGTTTTATTTTTAGTAAACTCAGGGTTGAGTTGGTGATAAATTGAGCAGGTATTTATTTTCATATTTTTCATGTAAATATTCTATGGTTTAGTACAGGCATGCTCTCAGAGGCAAGTTCACGTTTTACTATACAATACTGTACTGTACATCGTCCTACAAAATAATACGTATTGTGTATACGCTCATACATATTTTGTCCTGCGTGTAACACTATCACAAACGCAGGAAATTGGGTAATTTGAGGTCTTGAAGTAAACCAGGATGTTTAACAATACTGTATTGAACGAATTTTATTATAAGAAATTAGTAAGGCGACTCGTCCTTTCCTGTTGAAAATCCTGTGTGAACTTTGAATAGAATTCTCGGAAAAGCTCTTAAAGTTTAGATAAGGTAAGATTTCTCTTTGCGCAGTTGCTAAAAAAGTACCCGTGTTACTGTACTGTACTTTTGCTGTACGATATAAGATGTGCATGCATTTATTTATTTTATATTTTTTCGTGTAATTATTATAGTAGGTATTAAAGTAGGTATAGGGTTATCTCAGTCGCAAGTTCTGGCAGTTGCTAAAAAATTTGTATAATATGTATTGTGTGTGCATTCATACATATTTCTGTCTTACGTCTTACACTCTCATAAACACAGGACGATGTGATGGATTCCGATTCCAAGTGTAGTTGTTATGAGTACGGTGAAATTAAAGGAAGTCTTGAATTAAACCAAAATGAATATTGTACAATTTTATATTGAACGAACCTTATTATAGGAAAGTAGTGAAGCGAAAATCCTATGTAAATCTTGAATAGAATTCCCGGAAAAGCTCTTGTAGATAAGATAAGGTAAGTTTTCTAGAACAAACAAATGAACTTCCTCTTCTTATAAATCGATGTACTGTATATTTGTTATGCTATTACTTAGTGAGTAAAATGTCAATATGATTTAGTAGAATTAGTGTTTGGCAAAGGAAATAAGATATTCCATTCCAAACATGAGCGAGTTGTTTTTCAAAGAATCAAGTGTTATTTTACAGGAAATTATCGGTTTGTCGCGTGGTAGTATCATGTGAGTATGATCGAACTGTTCTATGAGTTGATAAATCATGTGCTATTGTCAGAACCAAATGGTCGTCACAGTTGCCTGTTGATTATGCATATTACCATATTAGGATCGGTTATTTGAACATTTGAGTAGTGAAATGCTAAAAAAAGCCTGTCTTGTTTTCGGTGGTATCATCACTCAATCCTCCAAGTTACAATGCTTCGACATTAAAGAGCTTTGTAAACCAGTGCTCCGCAACCTTTTTTCACATGCGGCATACTATAATCTTTCAAAATACACATCTACACATACACAAGAAGTGGCAAATTATAATCAGAAGTGCTATCAGATATGTCTATGGGAAAGAAATTATTCAATACTAGCTGCTTGCATTTATGTGACCCGGCCATTCTTTATTAATTTAAATTTAAGGGGAATTTGTAGCAGTTATATCCCGTAAGTCTGAAAGGAATAACGGTAAATAGCTACCCTAGGATCCAAATCTTAGCCTTTGTGACGTCCTAAATCATATTTTTAGGCTGCTGATTCTCTGATTTATAAAGTTTGTGATGTCACAGCGGTCTGATTACCGAATTATACCAAATTGACCAAAAAAGTACCCATCACGGCCCCCCCCTATTTGAAAATAGGGTAGCCTGAAACCGACCCCCGAGCAAGTTTTAAGAGCGCTTCAGTCAAGAACGAGTTGTGGGCGAACGAACATACAAACAGTTTCTCCTTTATTTATGAGATAGAAACAAATTGCCTACCATTGAATAATATTCTTTGCTTGGTCATCATGAGGGGGAAATTTATTGTACAATACCTGGAATGTGTAAGAGTAGCAACATAGAATGTAACTTTGATATTACGTGAATTTGAATATAACGTAATGGTAAAAAGAGAGCTAGAACGTCTGTCTCGTGTTTTTGATTGCTATTCTCAACCAAATATTTCGGCTGCCATTGTTATCCTACAGCAGGAAAACCTAATAATTTAACCGAAATAGTTCTATTTAAAAATGTGTGATTTGAATTTAATGTTAGACATTCAAGATATTCTTGAAACTCGGAATACATTTGCCTCATGGGTAAAATCATCTAGTAATGTTACTGCTGCTACTTTTGTGGCTGCCCAAGGTATTGCATGTTGTGGAAAACGTTTTTCAGATGGAGAATACTTGAAAGAATGTTTTATAAACATATCTGAGCATCTTTTTAGATATTGTCAAAACAAAAGTTATATTATTTCAGTTACACTGGATTCATATTCAATGAAGTATACCATGATATATTTTTTCATATGGCTCCTCAATTTTTTAAACTAGATCAAAATTTAATATTTGGCTCTTTGCCATCAAAAGATACCGACCCCTGCCCTAAGGGAATAGTATGAAGTGAAGCGAAGCTGAAGATAAATTACTGTTATTACTATTCATGATAACCTTTTGAATGCTGCCCTCCCCCGTACTATCATCCATCTCATTCCCACAATCTGTCTAGTGAAGGAATTGTGTAAATATCTTACAGTTCTTCCTTTTTTAGGTTTGGTTTAGTGCTGTACAAGTTGTTCGGCAGATCATAGCTGAATCAGTGAAGGGGAAATCAGGTTTTAGGGTAATAATAAGTCGCCTGCTGAGTGAGATATCGAAGGTTTTATTGCCTTCAATCTGTGCTCTGATTATTTGTTATTTACCAGTTTCCTTTGGACTTGTTAATTGGATTTAATTGTTGTTTAACAATAGTTATTTGTCTAGCAATTAATGATTAGGAGAGATTGCCTACAAAGAAACTGTTCCGGCGCTAGTTTTGCATGAAACGGCATAAAGGTATAAAGATTTCTGGTATCAGAATTATAGTCTCCGATTCATGTCTAGCTTACTGCAATTGCAATTGCTCGAAGACATAACATTGAACTAATATTAATGATTCAAACTTCGTGATTAATGAATAACATAGTGAATCAATGTCACGCTGTCTGATAAAAGAGATAGATGTTATATAGAATTTAATTTTGGATGAGTGCCATTTTGCAATTTGAAGTCAAGCTATTTCCTGGCAATTTTTGTAGTTACATAACTAAAAATGTTCTGAAGTTTGTATTGATCTTGACTCTTAAACCCTTTTGGCATATGCCATTACTTGATTTTGTTTTGCTGCAATACTAACATCAAATACATGTAAAATATGGTGCTTTATCACCCTGATTTGTTGCTCCAATATCCTAAAATCATGGGCAGACCTTGGTATGAATATATCATAAATAATTTGTCAAAAATCAAGAGTTTACCTATTGTATATATCGTATGTCATTGCACATCATCACCTATTGTCATGTTTAATTTACTTTTATCCAATTCTTTGCATTCCACATACACCGTAACTTCGTTAGCATTAAAATCGTTGCGGTACATAAAATATCCTCGGAAAAAGGGCCATCGCGTTAAAAGTAGTTTATTTTTTATGCAATGAATAGCTTCGTTAGAATTACAATCGTTGAAGTATATAAAATTTCATAGCAAAAAAGAGGCATCACATTAAATGTGGTTATTAATGCACTGAATTCTTTTCACAGTGTATAGATCTTCCTTCTTTCATTTTATATCTATAACATTCTCTTTTGTCCTTAAGTACTAGGGAGCTGTACGTTTCATAATGCGTGCAACGTGACGCGTTCTAATGATTCACGATATTTCTCATCATCCCACTTTCTTATTACAGCCAATTAGGTTTATTGATTGTGGCTGAAATTTTCCTAGAAATATTCAAATCTTCTGGGTACCGGTAATTAAAATACCTACAACCTCCATGGCATAATACACAGACACTTATGAAACCCTGGCCTTTGAGATTTTCGCTGTCTTTATGTGACTGCTTGTGTATACTGCCTGTGACTACTAGATGAGAACGTTAAAGGAAGTCATCGAATGACTCATTATGGCTGTGTTCAATCTGTTATCAAACAGCAACAATGAGAACGATCTCTTGCCAGCCAAACAGAGAAACAAACTCATTAGTAGAAACGGTAATTCAGGGACTACAGAACATCACAGAACAAATGTTCGGTCCATGGTGGAATTGTTCAATGATAGAAAAACGATCGATAAGCCAGCGTCGCCAGTAATCCGACCTAAGCCAATCGTTAAAACAGATTTACCCTCAGAGAAACAAGGATCTATTCTTAGTAGTTCGCTCACGACAGCAGGTATGTCACAAAAGCGCGCAGGTAATGCAGGTAATCCTATTGGGAATTCGTCTCCTAAACCTTTTAAAATGGAAAGAGAAGCGCACCTACCGAAACCAAGTAACAGAGAGAGGAAAGTCGCTTCACCCCGCCGAAGTGGTGAATTCGATTTTCGAACTATTGTTGATAAATCTCCTGTTGGTATCAGAAAAACCTCTGAAATTAACAGTTCTGATGTCGGAGTAAATTTGAAACCCTCTGTGCCCAAAAAAGGTTCAATTGCAAGTTCGTTAAACTATTTCGAACACAAAATTGACAATAGTAAACCAGTAACTAAGGGACCGCCGCAATCACCGGGCAACAAAGATTTAGGTAATAGCTTATGCGAACCGTTCAACGGGCCCAAGTTGGTGAGAAGACTTAACAACGATACAAACCGTGCCTCGTTGAACGAGAACATTCTAAAACGGAATAATCTTCTAAAACCTGCTGTCCCTACCCGGCCTCGAGTCAACACCAGTTTCTCCTCCGATTTGGACAAACGTCAAGTTCCTCGCAGCCCAAAGAGATCTCCTGCTCTTCATCAAAAAGTTAAGACCCTGGAGGAGGAGCTCAGCAAAGAAATTTTGGAAAACCCGAGGTCATCCAGCCCAAGGTCGCCCGGCATTTCTCCAAAAAGGGGAGTCAATGTGCCGCCACCGAGACCCGTTAACCCCGTGCCCAAACCACAACGAACCTTTACTTTTAAGAAAAGAGACCATAACGCGAACGTCACTTCACCACCAATGAAGCCGCCTCCGCCTAACTTTCGAAAATCACCACGGAATAGCGAGATTCCGAAAGAAATACCGACTCCCCCGAGGGAAAGAAATCAAAGCACTTATGAAGAGGTTGTGTTTTTTGGCACTGTAGATGGTAAATATATCATTTGATTATATCAATATTAACATATCAATAGTCTCATGAAAATTTATATAACCCGGTATGAACTACGACACTTACTTCATGCTAATATACCATATATAACATCAGTAAGAGGATTCGAGAAGAAAATTCTAGAGAGTCGACTTTAAGTTTAAGACAAGGTCAAATTAGAGACAGAAATTTAAGTGTACCCTTCATTTTATTGACTTGATATTACTATTATTCTAGTTGTTCATTTTGAAGTCAAGGTCAAGGGGGAAAAAACTCAATTTTTACTCAAGTAAATAAATTACATCCGCTTAATCCATGTAAGTACCAATTCCATGGCAGATTTCCATAACTTCTTGTTGTGAATCCATCCAAAAGTTTTTCTATTCAGCTCATCTTATTCATATATTAGTCATATTATTTGTTTTTCAAAACCAAAGATATTGTGACCTCATAACTCGTTGTTTTCCGGACATTATTACTTTCACACGTAAAAGCAGTAAATCCTGTGATGACGTAATTCTCGGCCTATTAAAACTCAAATAACACCGGCATAGTTCGGAGGGACTGTGTGTGTATTTCAATGTTCGTTCGCCCATAACTCCGAGGGTTCCTTACTAGGTGCTCTGAAAATTTACATGGGGATCGGTTTCAGGCAGGTATATGTTATAGGCTACTTTTTTTCAAATAGGGGCCCAGATTGGGCTAAGGTGGGCTACTCTAGGTTTAAGCGTGGTTCACAATCAAGGGTGGTTTATATTAATATTTTAACGCGGCTTACAATCGAATGAATACGGTAGCCAGCTATTTTAAGTTTCAGATGGCTGTGAACCTCAAGATGAGAATAATTAATTATATATTAACAATAAATTTATGTTTGAAAGAGATATATCCTCTGTTTATCTTCATTTAATATACATGTAGGAAGTCCATGAATATACTATCATCAGAATAATAGGACCTTTTATCTACAGATTTAGTATTGGGTAAGTCTCGTAGCAAAACTGCCCAGTCACAGAAGTGGGACAGAAGTCACGTTTATGAAGATGTGACCAGAGGATCAACACCAGGTAAATACTTCCTGCCAATGTTATCATTGGAAACACTGTGAAGCAACATAGACCTCTACTATAGCATACTATATAGCTTGATAAATAATTGAATATAAGCAAAAGTGATCGATCCCATAAAGTTGTATGGTCCATGTGAGTGTGTGAGGTCCATGGTGTATGTTGATGTCAATGCCTGTCATTCTATCATTGAAAAAAATGTGACCTGTGAAGCAACATGACCTTTACTATTGCTTGATGAAGGAATATAAGCTAAATTGATTGATCCCATAACTGTGTATGGTCTATGTGCGGGTCCATGATCAATGTGAAGTCCAGGGTGTGTGTGAGGGTCATTGAAAAAATTCCAGGTGTCCATAAATAAACAAGGGGTCGCCAGCTACTAATAATTCATACACTTAACAACATATTTTTGTGAACGACAAAAAGAAACAAATAAAACTGAGCAATTTTTCGTTTTGTAACATGAACACAGTTCACTGCTGGATTTTTCTAGTTTTTATCAAGATTGGAAATATAAAAGTCATTCATCCATTTTTAACTACTTTTCAATCAATTCCACACATTCAAAAATCCTTTAATAATACTTTGATATACCATTAATGTTGTTCCCTGATTTCAGAAAATGAAGAATCGACAGAATCCGACTATGATCGGATTGACCTTCGGAGCAGTCCGAAACCACAACACAGACCTCACAGTCTGTCTGACGCAAGTGATGGATATGCGCATCTTCAATTCTTAGATTTTGAAAAACCGAAAAAACCTGAGGTGAGAGATATTTTTGTACAATAAAAAAATAGTAGGGTAGAAATGTTTATTTTATTAAATAGAAGATGTTGTTTTTAATATTGCAACGTCGAAACAATAAATAAAATTCCATATCTCAACCTGGAATAAAACTCTGATAAAATGTCTCATGAATTACAATGTAACTGCGGTATCATGTGTCACGATTTAAAGTGAATTCGGTTATTGGACCCACTTCAAGTAGGTAAACGCTAGAGAGCCTGGATCATGTTTCTTGGCAGCCTTCAATAATTATTTCTCAAATTCCATGTAGCAAAGTATCAAATACAAGAAAATTTAATGATTTAACACGACTCCAGTATTTTTGCGATGTCATTTCATGGACCTCAGCAAATAAGTTACATAATCTTTAATTATTCATTTTTTCTAATTTGTATCTTTGAGGTTAAACTTCTTATACAATGCAGGTCAACCACAGTAATAATTATTAGATAGACAAAGTAATAGGACCGAAACAATGCGTTCAAGATTTTTTGCATTCACTTTCATAAATTGGTTAAATATATTTTAAAAATATCAGTTATTTCAATGAACCATATATAAAATTAGTCCATTATTGTTTAGGATTTTATTTTATATTTTAAATTCCCAACTTATTCACTTGAACTAACTATAATAAATCCCGACTATTGTTTTGCTTGTTCGTCGTCGAAAATCAATGTACTTTGGGGCATGGCTGTACCACAGACCTATAGTTGAACTCATTATATGTCTGTGACTGCTTCTAAACATGAATAATTCAAATGCTAGAAAACTCTTGATAAATGGAACACAACAATTACAACTCTGGAATGGAAATACCATGTTAAAATGGCTAGATTACAGGTTGGTTATGTGTGAATCATTGCTTGCATCTTGCGGAGTGCTCTTGCTAAAAATAGTGTCTTGCTTCTATCACTCATACTATCATTCTTATTCAATCTTTGTAAGTCGCGTGTGATTAATCTATCTGGGTACAGTTTACTCTTTGTAATTCATCGTGTCTTCTTTGCCCATAATTTGAATATTCAACTGAAGTAATATGATTAAAGGTTTGAGTGCAACACTCGCAAGCATATATAAAAACAGGACGATTCACAGATTGGTGAACTCTTGAAATAATGATACGGCTGTACTTCCTCATCCAAGCAAAGGAAATATGTGACTCTTGGTTACATGCCTTCAGTGCTCCGGCTGAATTATAAATATGGTGTAACTGTTACTACCCTAACCCAGGAAAAGACTTGAAGCATCCGTCATATTACTGTAATTGAAATGTACCTTTTGAATCAATAAAACCTGGAAAAATGAAATGTCATTCTGACATTTGATGGGTAGTGGAAAAGTGGGAATGAGGCTAAATGAGACAAAAAAAAGATGCAACCCACTGAGTTAACAGAACAGCGTCTTTTTTGAGTTTGGTTGGTGACTGAGTTTGGTTGGCTAATGAGATATCATTACGTTTGTTTCAAAGATCCACTTTTGCAAGTGGTACATTCTTGTGTGTATCTGGTCAGGGTCGCGGTAATCTTGGAGTTGGGGTTAGGGTTCAGGTCTCCTTTGCCATTCCAACATTATTGCGTATAATTCTTTGTACCGAAAATCACAGATAATTAAAAAAAATAGGATTGTACAGTATTACCCTTACTTGGCAGTGGGAAAAATTGGCAGTTAAATTCGTTCACACTGCTTGTTTATTTGGTCATATGACCACACAACAACAAACATCTTGTGGGTGAACCAGCATTCATCTTACTCAACTTTTTTTTGACTGTGAATAATATATGAGCTAAGATTTTCACATTTTCACGCAATCCAGTCATTGCTTCGGCATCATTCAACTTTATTACAGATCATCGATTTCATTTTGCTTTGCTTCATGCTTGCATGTTGTGGCATACCTGTATCAGTACATTTTCATCAATACAGGAAACTGTATTAGATGACTCAGCTGCAATATCAATATCAACATATCAATGTAATAGTAACAAAGAGATAAGTTATATTATAATTCGAGTTGTAATGAAAGACAACAAACCATTGTGGCGTAACAGTGCCGTAGCAGAGCAATAAAGAACATGAACTTGTTGCTGCAGTAAGCTGTGCATTGCTTTTTATTCAAGTCACACTCTAACCTTGCCAGCTCAGTATCAGCTACTTGTAAAATTTTAAATACTATTTAAATGTTATTTCAAACATACAAATTCTTGATAATTGGAAGGAAATGGTGTTGCCTTATTTTGAGGGTCAACTTATATATAGTCATACCTCGTACTAAGTTATTAATTGGTGCCCAAAAATCGGGGACTTTCCCCGTATGCTACCTCAAACTACCTCTAAACTTTTACAATTCAAATTTAAATGGGAGACCACAAGGGCCAGGGAGCTACAAAACTTATATCCCTGTGATCATAACTTATTAAGTAGGAAACAAATATGAACCTTATAGTAATGTGAGTCAATTCCCTTATCCTTTCATTTATTCTAGTTGCTTATAGTAGTGTAGTGATGTAATTTGCCTAAACCGCTCCTCATCCCTTCATTTATTCTAGGTGTTTATAGTAGTGTAGTGATGTAATTTGCCTAAACCGCTCCTTCTCGCGGAGTTTTTCTGACTAATAGCGTCATAATCATTGCTTGTGTTTTGTTTATCTAAGGTTTCGGTAGTGGTTTATACTAACAAAATAGCTTGCTGAAAAAATATATGCTCTCAGTAAAGGTTGACTGTCCTGTGTGTGATACACCTTAATAGTTACTTTAGTATGCAGTATTTCATGCTTTTGATGAGGCTATGGTGTTAAGGAAAGGTTATAAAGTTCCATAATACAACTGGAAACTATGTATCTGTGCGATTGGTGTAGAAAAGTTTCCGCAAGTTGATTCTAAATAGCTACCAATCTGAAAGATTTATTTATAACACTCCCAAGGGAGAAATTTCAGCATTTCAAGGGAATTGAGATCACAGATGTGGAGATTTCTCTTTCATCAGTGTATCTCTGCTTGGTTGATATATAAAAGTATTTCTATGACTGTTTTATTTTACAGAGGAAAATATCTCTTTTGTCCATCAACGACCTTACCAAATCAAATTCTTCAACTCATCCTATGCTGAGAAAAAATCCGTCTGATTCCGGACAAATGATAACTTCGCGAAGTGAACAGAACCTTGTCTCGTCAAATGGAAAGCTTCAGGTAATTCCTATTACATTTACTATTATTAAATAATATTTCAGGTCACATAAACAATATAAGTGAAAAAATTATTTAATAATAATAGTTTTTGTTTGTTGTTTAATTGACTAAGTGAACCAGGGATGTGAAATCACAAAATATTTCTCAATTTATAATACCATCGACTCTCGAATGCTCTAGTTTCAATTCAAATAATCATAGAATTATAGCGGTGGTTGTAATGCATCTGTACCTAGATGGTCAATACACAGAACATTTAACTCCTTAATTTTGAATAATTTATAAACAAGATAACTGTTAAATCATACTAGTAACTTTTTATTTGTAGTTCATATCAATTGTACCAGGGATGTGGAGTCACAAAATATTCCTCAATACCACCGAGGCACCGACTCTTGACTCCTCTAATTCAAATTTAAATAAATATTGCGATTGTTGCATCTAACTATATGGTCAATAGTCTCCATTACGGATTGGAAAAAAATTTGCCTACAGCAGCACATCAGTGCCTGAAACCGATACCCGTGGAAGTTTTCAGAGCGACTAGTCAGGAACCCTATGAGTTATGGGCACATTAACATCCACACACACACAGTTCTTTATTTATGAGATACACAAAACATTTGACTCCTTAATTTATGACATTGACTTCTCTAATTGTAATTAAATAAATCTATAATTCTGATATCAATTGGAACATACATACAAGGCATCACTGCCAATGTAAATCAATCTACTTTAAAGAACCCTATCCTTGTATAAGTAAGACTGTACCGTTCTATACAGTAACACCTTTGTACTATCATTTATTCATAGAACTTACAAACGTTGCGTAACATTAAACATTTAATGGCATATACTGTAAATTTAAAGAGCCATGCACTACTGTAGGTGTATTATTTTTGAAGTTATATTAAGCAATGTTTTTTTAAGTTATTTTTAAATTGATTATATTCGGAAAACTTAAATAAATATTCGCATTCAGGTGATTTTTACAGGTCTGATATGCGAGTTTTATTTTTTAGATTGCAGATAAAATCCGTGAAGCATTCTCTGTCATCGGAAGAAAATATAAAAAGAGCAGAAAGTTGAGAGGTGGAGAAATCAATAGTAGCACGAGCAGCGGAGAGGATTCAGATGAAGAAACGGATATTAATCAGCATTAGTAAGTGTGAATATTCAGAGGATGCCCACCCTCATCCTCTACGAATTAAACCCAATGAAACCATTAATCAACTATTTTCCTCATTATAAAATTATTCCCGCATTTCTTATAAAATTATTCCCTCCTAATTATGAGCATTGTCAAATTTCATGGCTCCACGCCGAATGGTTCTCAACCTGTAGTATGCGAGAGCCATCCTGTGGCAGGCAGTGGTTCCCAACCTGTAGTATGCGAGAGCCATCCAAGTTGTACGCGAGTACCTTCAAACTTTAGTTAAATTTACAAGCAAAGAGCATTAATTTATTCGTTAAAGTTAAAACTTAGGCTACTTATTGTGATTTCTGTAACTTCTTTGCAAAAGATATATAGTTAACAAGATAGATTTTATTACCACTAAAGGGAAATCAAATCACATGATACCTTTATTAGTCATCTGTGATCATGTCCTTTATCACTTGGTACATGCCCCCTGCAAGTAAACACTCATGTCAGGTCAAAATCGGTGACCCATGACATATTTTGAACTTGCTAAAATAATGTCAGCTACCTATTCCACTATTTCTCTGATTTATGAGACCTAGAGTTATTCTGGTTGATACATTTTGTTTTACTATTTAACTTACAATGGATAGAGAAGCTAGGAACTAGGATAGTTTAATTGGTATGTAATCGACCATATCGCCCTTTTTCTTGCCGAATAATCGGTTTTGATCATTGGCCATTCTTGTTTTTTATCATTATTGATAGGCACATATGCTGGAGCAAAAAAAATGGTTGACAGAAAATTTCAGAATACATATTGGATTCAACATTGAAAATACATAAGAAACATATCATATAATTTATATTATTTCCTAGCCCTATTCCCAGTGCTCAAACACGCTGATCTACAATATAAATAGTCGACAACCGATTGATCGGTATCTTCCGTTAATGTAATTTGTTTATTGTCTGAACTAGACTAGCCCTGTCTAGACAATAAGACTCTCGAACCCAGCTAGCAGTAAAAATCCAACGTAGTAACCCTTTGTCTTGTGATTTTAGTGATTCAGATTGATAGAAAATATTTTACATCTTATTTTATTTCTCTATAAAAGCATGTTTTTATTGCTGTATTTCTTCTTCTATTTGCAGTAAAACTCTGGAGAGAGTAAGAACTCTTCAAAATACGTATCGAAAAACACTGAAATACAAATCTTTGGAACGTGAGCTTGCTGGTGCTGGCGAACAAAACGTTACATTGTTTGAACAAGTGTTAGTCTGCAAAATTGTTATTGGTAAGTATTTCATGCCAGAAATTACTGAATAAATAAGCTGGAGGCAAATGCCTGTCTCAATCTTCGCTGTGTCAAGACAAACAAACAGACTTTCGTGCTTATATTATTTGTAATTTTATTTCACAACAGATAAGAACAGTGGCAAAATATCTTCAAAAGTAATATATCGTTTTCCTGCTCCACCTCCCGGTAAACCAATCGGTGACGAAACGACTCTAGCACATTTCTGTTTCCCCGACATCAATGAGATGACGCCGTGCACTAGCATGGAAAGTCAGGTTTATTCATTCATGCTGACAAGAGAAAATGGGACAAGAAAATTCGGTTATTGTAGAAGGTAAATCTCTATATATTCTGTCACCACCAGACAATTTCCTCCTTGTTATGAAGTCTACACTAGAGAGAATTTATATTACCCCTTAGTGGTAATAATCACATTCCTATTTCCACTAAGAAAACTGAAGATATACCCTGTTTCATTACCACTGAAGTGAACACCTCTAGGGGTAATAGTAATAAAATATTTCCTATTACCACTAAAGGGAAATCTATTCACATGAAACCTTTATTAGTCATCTGTGATCATGTCCTTTATCACTCGGTACATGCCCCTTGCAAGTAAACACTCATGTCAGGTCAGAATCAGTGACCCATGACATATTTTGAACTTGCTATAATAATGTCAGCTACCTATTCCACTATTTCTCTGATTTATGAGACCTAGAGTTATTCTGGTTGATACATTTTGTGTAGAATGTTCCGGTAGAACCTGGCAACCTAGTAAGACTTCAAAGGACATAGACAACTAGGCTTGAATATTATTTTTTCGTCCCCCATCGGTGTCTAGTTTCCAGCTAAACAAAACATTCATGGTTTAAGGCAGGGCTTTCCAAACTTTTCCAGTCTGTGACACACTTTTTAAACATACATAGTCTCGCGACACAGCAATTCAGTTTTAATAGCAAACAAGGGGTTAATTCAATCCCTTATAATACATTTTAATGTGGCGACACACCTACGCACTGCAGGCGACATACAGTTTGGAAAGCACTGGTTAAAGGTTTCAAAAAATTATTATACAATGCATTAAAGATGTGAAATTGTTAAATGATATTCACTGAAGTTCATTCCACACTCTTAAAAAGGACGAGAATATTCAAATAATTTTAGTTTGCTTTATGTAATAAGAATGAGTTTATATTGAATGATTCAATCTTGAATAAAAATATCTTCAACATTTAACTCCGACCTTCCTTCCTGTAATAATTTTATTAATTTCTGTAGAGTGCTGCCACCCGGTGATAAGCCTCGTTATCCAGTCGTTTACTGTCTCATCAGCGCTCTCGGAAGCTTCGGACTTTACGAAACTATTGTGACGGAGTTGGAATCTCGTCACAGGGTGTCAATAAAGAGCGCTACACATTTTTTAGAATCTTTGTTCGTTGAACGATTCCCCGCTCCTGGTCGAAGTATTCGGATCATGATTGAAGAACCTAGTAAGTAATATTTTGATTTACCGTACTTGACTTTAAGTCGAGTTTTATTTCGAGTGAACAATCCTCAGATTCAATAACTCGACTTATACAGTCAGTCATATTATCAAGTCAGTTATAAACAAATGTTTTTTTCTGGGTTGGAAATGATCTTACAAGCAAGCATTGAAGTCACAATCCTATTATTAGAACCGTTATCAAGTTTTCTTCACTCACCATGTCATGTCCTTGTACGTCTCAATTAGTAACATTTCCCACCGTTTTAAATATCATGTTTAGGAAGTTATATTATTGTATTGCATGTCTCCCACGATCATACGTCAGTATATCATCACCAGTTAACATTGTCTTTCCCACTACCATCGGTCACAATTATTACCAACATTAATTGTCTATAAAATCTGTCTACTCCCTATAGTGCAGAGTTTTCCAAACTTTCCCAGTTTCCACTTTTTAAACCTACATAATTTTGCGACACAGCAATTCACTTTTAATAGCAAACTAGAGGTTAATTCAATCCCTTATGAGAGATACTGATACATAAATACATTTTAATGTCCGTGTCCGCGACACACCTACGCAATGCAGGCGACACGCAGTTTGGAAACCACAGCTATATTGTATAATGAACAGTAGATTTATGTAGTGAAATATTAAACTTGTATCGAATAATACAGTGCCCAGCTAACCCGCCGACTCACTACAACACTACATGACCTTGAATAATTCCTCTCCATTTCGTTCTGAACACTTTGAAATATGTAATATATCTAGGTGAAGTCACAGAGGTCATACTCCGTCGTCCACTCGACACTCGACTTGAGCATGTTGACCTTCAATGTCTCCTCTATGAACTCGGCATAACAAATACAATAAAGGTATTTCCAGTTACTATTTTGCTTTACCCCTTTAGTGGTAATATTGCAAATGCAAGTTCACACTCTATGTCAAGTCAACATCGGTGACCCATGACATTTTTTCCACTTGCTATAACAACTTCATTCTTTTGTTACACTGTTTTTCATTTTTGATAAACGGGTATTAAGACAGACACAGTAGTCTACTTCATTAAGCTGAAGTCTCATAAAGTTTTATTTTATTTTCTATTAATATTAAGGTTTTTTCATCACTGCTCCTTGAAAGACGAGTCATCATCTGCGGAAGTTCGCTCGGCATTTTAACAGCTTGCGTTCATGCGTTGCGAGAACTCTCGTACCCCTTCGTGTGGCAACATGTTTTCATTCCTGTACTTCCGCCTCCAATGATAGATCTCTGCTGTAGTCCAACTCCACTTCTTGTAGGAATATTGGAATCATCCGTCGTCAAATTGAATACTCTTCCACTAGAGGAGGTAAAGGGTTTGAATTTACCTAGACAAGCTAGACACATTCACCTAGCTCGTAATCAACCGAACTGTATAGGGTACCGGCAATAACGGGGTCACTGCAGCGATGATTGTGACCTCTACCGAGGTTATAGTAACCTCGTGGGTCCATCATTGACTATACGATAATACAAGCTCCCGAAAAATATCTACGTAGCTTTTTTTTAGGCTCATGCTCATCCGCTTTTGGGTCGATCTAGTTTAACAAGTGAGGTTCGAATGTCTCGACAAGAATCTATCACAGACGTTGAACTCAACAATGATACAAAACAGATTCAAGCTATCTTATACCATTCCAACTCAGATTAAAATTATTCAATAACAACGCATTGTCATCTCAATAAATATAATGAAAAAGTAAGCAAGCCAAGACTTTGCCAGGTCTTGATCAGTGACCATGGCATTTTAAACCTTGCAAAAGAAATACACAAGCTACAGCTCCTGTTTCTAACTTTTGGAAAATAGGACTTGTATGTTTGTTACAAAAATTTGTGGTGCTGATCGGGGCATGGGAAAATTGAATAAACCTTGTTATAGGTATTTAATGTACAGTATAACCTCGTACTACGAGTGGCCCATTGTGCGGGCAACTTGCTTTACGAGCCGCCATTCGTGAGTGTATCGTAGGACGAGTAAAAATTTTGCAGTACGAGCGACCGTCATACACATATTCAATAACAGCATATAATGTTCCTTTTTCCAGGTTTTTATAATCAACCTTTCAACAAAAGAAATCATCTCCGAGTTGGGCGATGAACTTGAAATCTTGCCGAAGAAATTACAAACCGCGTTGAA
>QXVX01006852.1:3288-21919 GCA_013436065.1 Halocynthia aurantium
CGTGGGTTCGAAGCCGGGGTGCGAAGGTATTGAAGAGAATGTAGTAAATTTAAGCGGCAAGGAGGATGGTGGAAGAATTGAAAAGGGTGGATAGCGGGTGGCAAAAGCAAGGCAAGCCGTGGCGTAATGGATAAAGGAGCGTGACAAGGTGTATAGCGGAAGGCAGAGGGTCGTGGGTTCGAAGACGGGGTGCGAACGAAAGGTTGACGGTTGAGCGCCGGAGGCGCGAAAGGTGTTGACAGGAGCGCCGTAGGCGCGACAAGGAAACTGTCTGAAAATGACGCCGAAGGCGTCATACAAACGCGAAGTGACAAGGAAACTCTCTAAAAATGACGCCGAAGGCGTCATAAAACCGCGAAGCGACGCGGAGCGTCGCGATACGCGAATATCCGAATCCGAAATCCGACGAAAGACGCAAAGTGACAAGTGTCAAGTGCTCACAGTGTACTAAGTGACAAGTGTCAAGTACAAAGTGTACAAAGTGTACAAAGTGTACAAAGTGACAAGCGTGACAAGTGACAAGTGTAAAGTGACAAAGTGTACAAAGTGTACAAAGTGACAAGTGGTACAAGTGAACAAGTGTACAAAGTGACAAGCATGACAAGTACCACAGTGACAAGTGACAGTACTAGTACACTAGTAGTAGTACCACAGTGACAAGTGGTACAAGTGACAAGCATGACAAGTACTACTAGTACAAGTGTACAAAGTGACAAGCATGACAAGTACCACAGTGACAAGTGGTACAAGTGACAAGTACTAAGTGACAAGTACCACAGTGACAAGTGTACAAAGTGAGTCAAGTACAAAGTGACAAAGTGTACAAAGTGACAAGCATGACAAGTACTACTAGTACAAGTGTACAAAGTGACAAGCATGACAAGTACCACAGTGACAAGTGACAGTACCCAGTACACTAGTAGTAGTACCACAGTGACAAGTGGTACAAGTGACAGCTACTAGTACAAGTGTACAAAGTGACAAGCATGACAAGTACCCAAGTGACAAGCATGACAAGTGACAAGTACTAAGTGACAAGTGTACAAAGTGACAAGTACCACAGTGACAAGCATGACAAGTACTACTAGTACAAGTGTACAAAGTGACAAGCATGACAAGTACCACAGTGACAAGTGACAGTACTAGTACACTAGTAGTAGTACCACAGTGACAAGTGGTACAAGTGACAAGCACGACAAGTACTACACTAGTGACAAGCATGACAAGTGACAAGTACTACTAGTACTAAGTACAAGCATGACAAGTACTACTAGTACAAGTGTACAAAGTGACAAGCATGACAAGTACCACAGTGACAAGTGACAGTACTAGTACACTAGTAGTAGTGGTACAAGTGACAAGCACGACAAGTACTACACTAGTGACAAGCATGACAAGTGACAAGTACTACTAGTGACAAGTGTACAAAGTGACAAGCACGACAAGAACCACAGTGACAAGTGTCAAGTGCTCCAAGTGACAAGTAACAGTGACAAGTGTCAAGTGCTCCAGTGTACTAAGTGTCAAGTACAAAGTGACAAGCATGACAAGTACGACAAGTACTACTAGTACAAGTGTACAAAGTGACAAGCATGACAAGTGACAGTACTAGTACACTAGTACTAAGTACAAGCATGACAAGTACTACTAGTACAAGTGTACAAAGTAACAAGCATGACAAGTACCACAGTGACAAGTGACAGTACTAGTACACTAGTAGTAGTACCACAGTGACAAGTGGTACAAGTGACAAGCACGACAAGTACTACACTAGTGACAAGCATGACAAGTGACAAGTAAGTGACAAGCACGACAAGTACCACAGTGACAAGTGCTCCAAGTGACACTAGTAGCACGACAAGTGACAGTATTAGTACACTAGTAGTAGTACCACAGTGTCAAGTGCTCCAGTGTACAAAGTGACAAGCACGACAAGTACTACTAGTACACTAGTACTAAGTGACGAGTGTACAAAGTGACAAGCACGACAAGTACCACAGTGACAAGTGACAGTACTAGTACACTAGTAGTAGTACCACAGTGACAAGTGGTACAAGTGCTCCAGTGTACTAAGTGTCAAGTGCACCAGTGTACAAAGTGACAAGTGACGAACATGACAAGCACGACAAGTACCACAGTGACAAGTGACACTAGTAGCACGCACGACAAGTAGTAGTAGTACCACAGTGACAAGTGGTACTACTACTAGTGTACAAGTGACACTAGTAGCACGACAAGTAACAAGTGACACTACTAGTACACTAGTAGTAGTACCACAGTGACATGTGCACTAGTGTACAAAGTGACAAACACGACAAGTGACAAGTACACTAGTACTACTACTACACTAGTATACTAGTGTAGTAGTAGTAGTACCACAGTGACAAGTGACACTAGTAGCACGCCAAGTGACAGTACTAGTACACTAGTACTACTAGTACTACACTACAGTGACAAGTGGTACTACTACTAGTGTACAAGTGACACTAGTAGCACGACAAGTGACAAGTGACAGTACTAGTACACTAGTAGTAGTACCAGTGTCAAGTGCTCCAGTGTACTAAGTGATAAGTGTCAAGTGCACCAGTGTACAAAGTGACAAGCATGACAAGTGACAAGCACGACAAGTACTACTAGTACACTAGTACTAAGTGACAAGTGTCAAGTGTACCAGTGTACAAAGTGACAAGCACGACAAGTGACAAGCATGACAAGCACGACAAGCACGACAAGCACCACAGTGACAAGTGCACTAGTGTACAAAGTGACAAGCACGACAAGTGACAAGTGACAAGTACTACTAGTGTAGTACTAGTACACTAGTAGTAGTACCACAGTGACAAGTGGTACAAGTGCTCCAGTGTACTAAGTGTCAAGTGCACCAGTGTACAAAGTGACAAGTGACAAGCATGACAAGCACGACAAGTACCACAGTGACAAGTGACACTAGTAGCACGACAAGTAGTAGTAGTACCACAGTGACAAGTGGTACTACTACTAGTGTACAAGTGACACTAGTAGCACGACAAGTGACAAGTGACAGTACTAGTGACTAGTGACAAGTGACAAGTGACACTACTACTAGTGTACAAGTGACACTAGTAGCACGACAAGTGACAAGTGACAGTACTAGTGACTAGTGACAAGTGGTACTACTACTAGTGTACAAGTGACACTAGTAGCACGACAAGTGACAAGTGACAGTACTAGTACACTAGTAGTAGTACCACAGTGCACTAGTAGTAGTACCACAGTGACAAGTGACAGTACTAGTACACTAGTAGTACCGCAGTGACAAGTGACACTAGTAGTACGTAAGTGTGTCTAGTACTACTAGTGTAGTACTAGTACACTAGTAGTAGTACCACAGTGACAAGTGACACCAGTAGTACGTAAGTGTGTCTAGTACTACTAGTGTAGTACTAGTACACTAGTAGTAGTACCACAGTGACAAGTGACACCAGTAGTACGTAAGTGTGTCTAGTACTACTAGTGTAGTACTAGTACACTAGTAGTAGTACCACAGTGACAAGTGTCACCAGTAGTACGTAAGTGTGTCTAGTACTACTAGTGTAGTACTAGTACACTAGTAGTAGTACCACAGTGACAAGTGACACCAGTAGTACGTAAGTGTGTCTAGTACTACTAGTGTAGTACTAGTACACTAGTAGTAGTACCACAGTGACAAGTGTGTCTAGTACTACACTAGTAGTAGTACCACAGTGACAAGTGTGTACAGTAAGTGTCTAAGTACTACTAGTGTGACAAGTGAAGTGTCAAATGACTACTAGTGTACTACTAGTGTGACAAGTGACTACTACTACTAGTGTACAAGTGTCAAGCGACTACTAGTGTGACAAGTGAAGTGTCTAAGTGAGTGTGACAAGTGAAGTGTCAAGTGACTACTAGTTACTACTAGTACACTACTACTAGTTTGACAAGTGACTACTACTACTAGTGTACTACTAGTGTACTAGTGTACTAGTAGTAGTACCACTAGTGTACTACTTGACTTTGAAAATTAAATAATATACCGGAACTTTACATTTCAAACTGCTGCATAATGAATAAACTTTACATGTGAAAATGATTATTTGAATGCTGATTTATATTATCTTTCAAGATTGAATTTGGAAATCCAATTATCACAGGATTAATCTGCTAGAAGCTTTATATTTCCAACTTGAGGAAATTGTTACATAATAAAGCAAAGATTTTGCATCCGGTGTAAACGAGGCTTAGTAACAGTGATAAAAAATACAGAAAAAAATGAAAATGTAGGCCAAGACCCAAAAAAATATAAATGCCATCGGTCACAGCTAAGATTACTGATAGTAATTATTGTTCAATATGTTAAGGTGGCAAAAAATTATTAGTATTATTTAAAATTATTAAAGGGATCAGTGGACAGTGTAAATATTACTACTACTACTAACTGAAACAGTAATGAGACAATGGTATGATACTAAATTCAAAAATGTGTACAATTTAGGTATCCTTAGGTATCCCATGTGAATAATGTTATCGAGAAAACCCGGAGCAAATCATCTATTACAATAGGTAGGTATTGAAATCGGGTTATGATTGAGAATAAATTTGTAGGGGCAATTACCTACTTTGAAGAGTATACCAAGGGTTAGAAACTGATTACTTATGCAATAAATTGAATAGTATATAGTGACATTTGAGACGCTCTATTTGCTGATGTTTGCATGTTGGAAATTTAACATTCGCCGGGAAGTCAATCATACAGCTTAAGGCTTAAAGAATCAAATATTAATAGGAGGAAATATGAGAATCAATATATATTCTGGAATAAGAATGCAATTACTATTATTCAAAAGAAAATTTAATGTTAGGGGATTAGAGAGCTACCCAACCTTGTGCATCCAAATGTGATCAAGTTACGATTTCGTTAGCAATGGGAAAGCAAAATGGCTCGATGCGTTTCTTTATAGCGTCAGATTCATAGCTTGGGACCGTTCTCGGAAAATTTCTCAACATTCTGCTCCCATACCCAATTGCCGATATATATTTGATGGGCCCACAGCTTGGTTTAAGGGCTGAAGAGGGACTACATAGTGAACCTCACACTAATTGTGCGTGCGAAACACAACATCATGCAGGCATTGTAGTGTCAGCAGACGCTTGTAACCTAACCACTCAGCCCAATATATAAATTTCCTTCGATATGAGAGAGTACAGCTTTTTTTCCACTATCATCATTCGCTTGAAGGCATCGAGCTAGTTTACTCAAAATAGTAATATGGGGTAATAGTTTAAAGTTAGTGAGAATTAATATAGGAGGTTGGGTAAACCCTCAAATGGTTAGGTCAATTGACAGAATCGGGTATCACAGAGTAATCAAGAATATGGTTGTTGATTGTTAGTCAAATAACATTTACATTATTCAATACTGGAAAATGATTTGAAAAGTTACTGGGGCATGGGGCTTGTATGAAAAGCACCAATATGAAAACCACAACTCGACAACTCTTTCAACGTACAACTTCAAACAACAGCAACAGGCTCACAATTCTAAGTGAATTTACAAATCAAATTATTACTCCCTTATCATTACCTCTGAATTTGGGAAGGTTTTAGCTATTTTATATAAATTTAGTACAGGGGATAGTTATATACCGGGATATAATTCTACATATGTGTACACTTCGATGGGGTCAAGTACTTTCAAAATTAGGCATTAATATTGTAGTCTACAGTAATAATTGTACCCCGAAAGTGGGGTGATTAATATGGGTTCTAGATACAAAATTAAGTGACTAAAATAGCAAAAAAAAAAATAATATCTACATACTCAACTTGGGTCAAAGGTCGCTGACCCATGAGGTCATGTGACCATGAGGTCAAATATGACAATATCTACATACAATAAGATTATAAAACCAGAAATATTGGTAAAAATGCGACCCGCGCAAAGTGACAAGTGACAAGAACCGTCGGATGTATTGGTAGAAGGAGAAATTTTACGCTTGTAAGGTTTTAAGGAGTATGGTAGAAGAGGAGAGAAGGGGGTGTAGGGGATGATAAAGAAAGGCAAAGGTGTGGTGCAACGGGTATGAGAGAGAGGTAGGGTGGCGTGGCGACAAGCTGAAAGGCGCGGGTTCGAAGCTGAGGGAGGTATGCGATGGTATAAGGAACCGTAGAATGTATTGATAGAATGGAGAATATTTGAGATTGTAAGGAGGATGGTGGAAGAGTAAAAAAGGGTGTATAGGGGGTGTCAAGGCAAGGCAAAGCAGTGGTGTAATGGATAGAGGAGCGTGACGAGGTGTATAGCGGAAGGCAGAGCGAGGCGGGTTCGAAGCCGGTGTAGGAAGGAATTTAAGAGAATGGAGAATATTTTATAGGTCGTAAGGAGGATGTTGGAAGAGTAGAAAAGGGTGTATAGGGTCACTTGTCACTTCGTCCATTTTATCGGCGTCTGTTCAATTCCTTCGCATACCGGCTTTTTTGCTTAGAAGCTGATTTGATTGTAGTTACTCATTTGGACATGCATGATGATTATGCACAATGATATTATGCTTTGCTCGGCCAAGCATGCAGCACATACAAATTCATTCGGAATTACTAAACGCGATATGAGATTATTAGTAAAAAAATATAACCGACATTCAATTGAGAATTGAATTAATCATAAGCAGCTCAATAATAAACTATTTCAAATTATACATTATTAGAAGAAATGATCAGTTATAAATTTACCGTTCGTTATATATCAATTCCTGCATTGTTTTCATCATTTCATTTTCATCTAAGTTTGAAGCATCAAGCATAATGGCTCCTCCGCGAGCTGCAAAATACAATCATTTCATCAAAAGTGAATTTACTTGATTATATTATCACACTAGAATTTTTCATCTTATATTTTAATATTTTCATTAAAAAGAGAAACAAAGAGTCTCTTTTATAGTTACTATCACTAACATGTTGTATCTACGATATTTGTTGGCGGTTAAAACTAATTCAACTAATGAGTGCAACTCACCTCAGGACCGTGTTTACCTGACAGGGACAATGGACTGCAGAGCAAGAGTGTCAAACACGCGGACGGCCCTCAAAGACTTCGAGTGCGGCTCGCCAAGCATAAGGACCACAGTCACAGTAACAAAATGCTCTTATGACTTAACTACATTAATCTCGGAACTGGGTGGTGCGTGTGGTAATTAGCAGCGTGATTCTGCTCATTATCTCTTTAATTTGATAGTTTTATAATTTAACAACGGCCAGTGCCTCCCATCTATGAATGTGCACACATCTGGTATCTGTATTATTGATTAAAATTGATTAATATTACAAGCCGGTATCTTTGATTAGTTGGTGCGCTCGGCATTTTACTCAAAATTTCTTATGCGGCCCTAGGTGCGATTTGAGTTTGAAACCCTTGCTGTAGAGTCAACTCAGTGAAGTATTTACATCAAGTATCAACTCCTCATCCGCGAAAGATGATATCACTTACTTTGGAAACAAANGTAGAGTCAACTCAGTGAAGTATTTACATCAAGTATCAACTCCTCATCCGCGAAAGATGATATCACTCACTTTGGAAACAAATATAATTCTTACCTGTAATTGGAAACAAATTGTCGGTCCGATCCGATCTGAAAGTCCGCTATTTCCACCATGGGTGATAAAAAGCTTGCAATTTGGATGAGCTGTAACAAATTAAATACTAATATGACAAAATTGTACTTTCACCATAAATCCATTAATCTAGAAATATCTTATTTTATGAAAAAAAAACGATAAATCAAATTACCAAGTAAATCATTCNAAAAAAAAATCCGTTTAAAATGCGAATATTATACTTCCAAGTAGTCCTACATACTTCATAATTGGGCAGACTGCACTTCGCATGGGTCAAATACGCGATTATGACGTCATAAAAGCTGAAATAAATTTGGCGGCCGTACTTAATAGAAAATAAACGTAATGTGGCCGTCAATAGCAAAAAGGTTGTGCACCCCTGATTTAGGTTAACCACGAAAAAATCTATTTTGAAACTCGAATTTCCTATTTCGGTTCGGCCGTAACGAGTGACCCCGCGTTGAACAACCGTTCATTACTCGCCGATCAATTTCCGTCCCAATATATATGACACGCCAATGTATGCAGAATTGCATAGCGAATCCGAACATATGAGTCTCATATGTACAGCAAACTAATGAAAGCCATTACCCTCTATTTAGGTTAAGGTTAAGTAACTAGGTGGTTTGTAATGTAATGACCGAAGCATTTATCAAGTGTATTGTTATATAATTACTTTGGTTCATTGATATTTGACTTTTGTCTAAGACCCCATTTTTATATGGTTGAAAGTATTGTAATTGTAGCACAATTCTAGTCGCTATTGTAATCATTGCATTTAGCCACCGATTTCATAACAATCATTATAGATCCCCTCGGGCGCTCTATTCGAAAATGATTCGTTGTCGTTGAATATTCCAGCCCATGTAGCTGTGTAACATGGTTGTGCTACTTCGCCGATATTCAATATTCTTCCTAGTATTTGTCATATTAACGGTTTTGCATTATTGCATCTACTATCTAAGAGTTTCAAGTGACAACGAGAAATCGAATGCCAGATTACTAAGTCAGGAAGCATTTAGAAAGGTAAGTTTATAGTACACAGTACAGTAAAGCCGGGTTTCGGATTTAATGGACACTAAAAATAATAATGTGATATTTTACATTAAATATCAATAAATTTGATATTGCACTTTTCTTGGGCAGCATAGACTACACTTGAATTGTTACGGTTACGTAAGGTACAGCACAGTAGCAAAAATAACAATATACGTTGTACTGTAGAGAATGTTATTTGCGTTTTTATGTAGCGTTTATTGAACTATAAAACTTATTTTTATACACTTTATACACATGATGAAAACTTAAAATATATTGAAGTTGTTAGCTATGTTTTCAAATACCCCCTGAAACATCGTTGTCATTACTGGACAAGGTTCTCCCCCTATTAATTAAATTGGGGGCTTGCTTTTAATCATATTAATTACTCAATTTGGTCAAATGTAAATATGACAAATTTTATCTTCCCAGATTAAAAGCGCT
Organism: Halocynthia aurantium; assembly: GCA_013436065.1. NCBI lineage: Eukaryota > Metazoa > Chordata > Ascidiacea > Stolidobranchia > Pyuridae > Halocynthia > Halocynthia aurantium. The sequence continues at coordinate 12,379 of QXVX01006852.1, forward strand.
TCAGCGCCACCTAGAGACATTGTTCAAGATAATGTTCTTCCTTACCTTGAGACAACTGCAGCATCAGGCCAAGTTCATCACATTAGATTTGGATTCAACTACAGGCAGAGATTTCCAAAGGTTAGTTTTTCAATTCTTTTGAAGTGAGAGGATGAGTTCCATGTGCGTAGTAAAAATTTGCGCATGCGGAGTAAAATACATTTGTGATTGACAGCATGTTACAATTGTAGTGAGCGGCCGAATTCAGAATATTTTTATCTAAAGGAGTTTACCTGGATAAATCATCTTGACTGTTTGTTTCAATAAAGGTTATTGGGATCGGCGTGAAGAAATGTGGGACAACTGCTTTGATCCGATTTTTATCGCTTCACCCAGACATTATAATTCCTGAACAGCCGGAACTTCATTTCTTTGACATGAAATATGAACGCGGATTTGAATATTACAGGTAAGGCCGTAATTGGTGCTAATGTCTGAATTCTACAAATGTTGGATCTGGATGGGAAATTCAAGTAACTTGAAACGAGAAATGAGGGAAGTCAGGTCACATGAAATGTTAAATATATTTACAGCAACGTGGTAGAAGAGTTGCTTGGTGCATTTGAAGCGGTACGTGAAAAATTAATGCATGGAATGCAATCACAATAATTACAACGTACTTCCAGTATTAAAATTTACTTCTACTTTTACCGCACCCTAGATGAAAAAATTATAAAAGATATTAGACATTAGTTATTTGACGACAGCAGAGTGAACAGTAGAAGTTATTACAAAAATATATGTTATTTTTTTAGGTCGCTAATGCCATATACCGCTGAAAAGGAGATCACATTTGAGAAGACACCGAGATACTTTGTCTTACCTGAAGTTGCAGCAAAAATTCAGCAGCTCAATCCCAAAATGAAATTGATCCTTGTTGTTTGTGATCCCATAAGAAGAGCTTATTCTGATTTCAACTATGAAGTGAAAAGAAAGGGAAAATTAGCTGATATGAAGGTACAGATCTCACGATGTTAGTCCTCCCCTGCGTATAGTTTAACAGTTGTATATAGTTGCCTTACTGACATAACTCGGGGTGAGTGAAGTCATTGGGCCAAGGCAGGATAGGGTCAATTTGGTGAACTCTGTACTGCGTGTGGTTAGGCTAGATTGCTAGAACATAGGTTCTTTTTTCGTATTCCTCCCAACCCCGGACGCTTGCATTTCCTCCCCAGACGCCATTAGAGAAAACAATAGAACAAAATATCAACCACATATTTACAAATTTTCATACTACTTCAATGAGAACCCTGAGCCTCATGCTGAGAAACTAATAGTCATTTGTCATTACAACTCGAAGCTAGTAGGTAAATCCCCCCCCTAGGAAACTATCATGTAGCGCTGATAACATCAGACCTTGCGTAGGAATTTCGCTCCGGCTGAGAACCACTGGGCTAGAAGTATTAAGAGGAGATTCTCCCTTTCCCGAAAGATTAGGTTCACATTGTTTTGACGCGACATGAGAAACATTAAGATATTCAAAATTCAGTTATTGGTATCAATTATGTTTCATTTCAGAATAAAAGCAAAAATGTGGAATTTACATTCGACATTTTCATCGACAAAGTGATGAAAAAATTGGTAACCATCAGAGATTCAGTGTCAAGCAATTATAGATTTGAACAGAACATTTTGCACAGCTGGTCCAACTACAGTGATCACGATCTTACAATTCTAACAACGGGCATGTACTCTGTATATTTTAAACATTGGCTAAAACATTTTCCAATGAAGCAAATTAATGTCGTCAACGGGGAAGAGCTGTTACAAAATCCTGCAAAAGTTTTAAAAAATGTCCAACAGTTCCTGGGAATAGACGTTAAAGTCGATGAAAGAGACATGTACTACAGCGAAAGGAAGGGATATTACTGCATGAAACGAAAATCGGGAAAATCTGTCGAATGTCTGGATAAATCAAAAGGAACAACGAGGGGGAAAATGTTAGAAGAATTAATGAGCATCGGTACGCTGAAAATGCTAAGAAAATTCTATCGGCCGTACAACGATGAATTTTTAAAACTCACTGAAAATACATAGTATATAATGTATATAGGAATAGTACAATTTTCGACTTGCAAAATGTGCTAACAAGCCGGAGGCCCAGTGGCGGCTTGGCTCGTCCATAACGGCTAAGAAGCTGCAGTCCCCCCCAGACACTCACTGCCAGGTGTATCACTCCGTCAACCTCACTAGAATAATATTTAACTAACATAACTTTATATTTTATTTTCAATACATCTATAACTGATTGTTCATTAAAACGAGACAAAAATAAAAGTTTCCTTTCATAGTTACCAGTTATTACTAACATGAAGATGTAAGTACGATCTTTGCTGTGTTGAATAAAGTCACAATGATCTGCATTCGGTGCTACGAGGGAGGTATATTAAGCTGTTCTTGTTCGATATTAAAACCCTCGAAAATGCTACAACGCCCCTAGCGTCCAGCATAACATGTCAAATGAAACAATGGACAAATTCCTTTGCAGTCTCTATACCACTGTTTCATAACGTAACCTCTGTAGTCTCTACCAACGTTTACGTTTTAGATTTTTTTTTACGTTTACGTCCATGTCGGGTCTCTCTGTTTGTAAATGTATAAAATATATAAATGTCTGTGGAGCCTTATCGTGCAAGATAAGAACATGTAGCAGATTTACAATGCATTTCGGAAATCAATACGAGTATCGAGCAGGATATGCGTGAAACGGAAATCATGTATGACAATGTATGCAGAATATAATTTGTAGTACTTGCTATTGCAATCGACGTGACCCAAGCAAAGTGGACAAAAATCTTCGACTATTTTTTCAGCCTACTTGTCAATAATATTAGATTGGGGAACATTTGGAGGATAAAAAGAGAAGCTAATTTATTTCAATTATAAATGAATAGATGATTGACGGATCATCAATTAGATATCTGTTTACTAGCTGGGAGCCGACAAAGCATGTTGTGACTATACATGAATAACTGTCATGCATTGAGCATGATTTCTTACGACGATTTCCGCCTTCTCAGCACTGTATCAATACATTGCAAAAGCACGGAGTATCATACCAGTGTTCCTATGTTCTAGTCTCAGATCAAAATTTCAGGATAGAGTAAGACATGTATGTGTGAGCATGGGCGTCTGCATGGGATCCCATACAGAGCAATTGTCCCATTTTAGATCAGAAACCATACAGCTACCTCATTGCACTACAGCTCATTGTACATAGAAAGTATCTCTGCTATTTTTTTTCGATTTTATTACGGATAAATTATCATTAAATCTCTTACACCTTCAATAAGCAACCGTACTGTAATTTTGATATAGGATTTCAGAGCGCTACATCAAGAATGCTAGAAGATAGGCGCAAAATTATCTTTGCCATTGTCCAGACTATAGTCGTAGTTCGTACGCAACTTTATCATTTAAATCTTACACCTTCAACAAGCAGGCTAAGCCGGAAATTTGATATAAAATATGGGAGTATATATGCATACTACATATTAATGCATATACGACGTGGGTATCGAATACGATATGCTAAAAACGGAAAGCATGACTGAGTGTATGCAAACAATAAACAGTCCAGACATATACAGAGTGCTTATACTCTTATGGTATTCTTTGATTATTACTTTTTACCTGTTACGCGCTATTTCGATGCAATTACTGTTTATTTATTTACTAGTTCTTCTTCTGCGTTGCTAACATGTATCGGAATAACATTTATGTTTGTTGTTATGACTGTAAATAAAAGCTATTTGACGGTGTGATATTTTCAACTAATTTTAGTCAGTAATAGAGTGTGAGACCAGTATTCAAAATGGAGAAAAAATCGGTAATGGAAAAATCAGAAGACATTGGTCAAGCAGTGCAGAAAGGAAGAAAAACATGGTCAAAAAGTTTCGACTACGTTTTTAACTTGGTAGGACTTTTGGTTGGCCTTGGGAATGTCTGGCGTTTCCCATTTCTATGTTACAAAAACGGCGGAGGTGAGTATAATAGACTAATTCTTCAACTATTCATTGCATGAAGGCTGACTTTTGCCACTTACTCTCTAAATAGCACAGAGCTTGGATTATCCCCTCTGATTTTGTCAAAAATAAAATACAAATACATCTTACATACTGTATATACAAAAATAATTACCTGGCGTTGCACGGGTTAATTATCTTATAACTAGCCAGTTTTTGATTGAATGGATTGAAACCATAGCTAGTTGATGATGAAAATATAAAGTAATTATATTAATCCTAATCCTAATTAATACTTTGGAAAGGCACTACCAGGGGAACCAGAAAGCAAATCCTGACTGTAAACATTTCCATTTCCAACATAAACATGCATGTTAATTTTCCTCCTATAATTGATTGAGACTGATTAAGACTGATCAGCTCAGGAAACTGTAATCAACTTCCTATATGTACTAAACACATAACATTTACAGGCGCTTTCCTGATCCCTTACGTAATCTTCATCGTTCTATTGGTGTATCCGATGGCAATACTCGAATCCGCACTGGGTCAGTACACTGGTAAAAGCTCTGCAAAGGTATGGAGCATCATACCATTGATGAAAGGTTAGTAATGTAAATTTTTATTTTGTTATTTGATTGTTGAGTTATTTATCATGCAAACCGTTCACATTATTTTATGTTTTTTCCTAGGAATTGGATATGTAACACCTATCATTGTCATATACTGTGACATGTTTTACGCCGTCATCCTTGCATGGATATTCCGTTGGTTTGTTGCAAGCTTTTCATCACCGTTGCCTTGGTCAACATGTGACAATGAATGGAATACGGATAATTGCGTGGTCATACAACAAAAAGTATTAAATGACACATCAACCGAGGTAGTAAGAATATAAATTGTTCAAATCTATATAAGACAATGCCATAAAGGGCTACAGAATGATATAAATGCGTGGAATACTAATGCACTTCCCCCTCGCAGCATCTGTTATAATCTACCTATAACTACAATACATATAATAATACAATTAGCTTACAAAAAATATCGCAGGATAATACGTCTAAGGTAACTTTTCAAAACGAGCATAAACTCACTTGCCTGTCCTTACTTCGTACGTTATTATATCTGTACATCCCATTACACATCGCTTCCTATGTTTCACAGTTTTTGGCTATTTCTACTTATATACAGTAAAGTACAGCACTCTTATACAGTTATGTTCACTATGGAACATGGTTCCCATTTAATAATCAATTTCATAACGATCACTGAATTGTCACTAACAGTATTATTTTTTTTTGAAGTGGAATACAACAACCTGGGAAAATGCAACTGTTGGGTCCAGTATACGTTCAACATCTGTAGGTGAATATTGGAGGTAATCTTTATTCAACAACTGTCTTTTATACAGGAATTACCAGGGATCAACGCGCTCTCTAGTCTTTCCAACCTCTGAGCGGAACGTTTAATTCTTTCGAGAAAATATATTTTAAATTTATAGCTACTGTACGGCATTCAAACTTTAATGAAATGAAGTGAAATTGCGCATGACCTTATTGATGAAGTATGTCCTCTGTTTTGGAAAGTGACGGAAGTGTACAGTGACAGAAAAAATATTATTTTTTAAATTAAAACGGCAATATTCAATACAATACAATACAATACAGCGACTGCGTGGTCACACAAGCACGAAGCTCGGTGGGAACTATGTCAGTAACTAAAGTCAAACATATCATAAGTCGAGTCAATATATATTAAAGTTGAAAGTCAAGTCGTAACGAATCCAAGTCGAATCAAAGGATACAACTATCTCTAAACAAGCTACTTGTCATATGACTTGAGTCAAATGAAGTCCAAATGGAATGGACTCAATAGATTTTGATTAATGACTTCAAAAATTTCGAATACAGAATTAAATAAGTGCGCGAAGATGTCATATGAGGCATTGAGAGATGAAATACAACTAAATTTGAACTTACTACCTGGACACATTATCTGTATCACATTAAATATTCGTTTCATTTACAGACGGCACATACTCGACATATCCTCTGGTATTGAAGAAATTGGATCAGTTAACTGGGAACTTTGTGGTTATTTGCTACTTGTTTGGGTTCTCAATTATGTTGCTGTCTGTAAAGGTATCGCTTGGACAAGCAAGGTAAATCTTATTTTCAATTTTTCCATTGTATTGATCAAGAAATTATAGTAAGTAAATTCGTGCTGTAGCGAATTTGTCTTACACAAAAACAAATGGTGTCCATGGACTAGTTTACGACATATTTCTACATTCCGGTTCCTACTACAACAATTCTCTATAGACTATTTTATGCATGATAATTTCCTATATCGAGCTTTCTTACATAGATAATTTCAACAGATTAAATTTTCTTATCATTCAAACCAACATTTCAACTCTCAGCGTATCCCTAACTAGAACCCACTGAAATGAAACCCATGACTAAAGTAGCACGATGGGAAAATATCGCAGTTTGAAAACTAATGGTAGGATTTGGACACTGGTAAACAAAACGCGGGGAATTGTTATAGCAGGACATTTTCTGGTTTCCCAATGTCCAATCATGTTACAGTCGTCCCTCGCTATATCGCGAATTCACTATATCGCGGATTTTATATAATATTGTATTGTATGTAATTTAATGTAATATTGTATGTATTTTATTTCATGATAAATGCTGTGCCGTACAGTACTAGTATGTTTAAGCGCTAAAATTGAGAAAAAAAATTGAATGACAGGTCAAATGATTGTGGGAAAGGTAATAAGGTAAATAAGAGTGTGTGAATGATTTATATTGGTTTAAAATACCTATCAATATATACAAATAATTAAATAAATATGTGGTTTCTACTTTGCGGATTTTCACCTATCGCGGGTATTGCGTTCCAGAGCCTCCAGAGTGGGATTACTGTATACCCCATCCCGCGCTATATCAAGCAACGATCGGATCTATATAGAAACACTCCGATATGTAACATACTTTTTGTATCAAATAAAATTTATTGAACCTAGATTCATTCCGACTTCGTTTTCTGTAGATCGTTTATGTGACTGCTACACTACCTATTGTGATGTTAGTGATTGTTGCAGTGAAAGGAGCGTCATTAGATGGAGCAGCTGATGGTATTACGTTCTATCTTATGCCCGATCTCAGCAAATTAAAGAATATGAATGTAAATAAACCAGTAATATGTTTGCAATCAATTTGATAAGATTTATCTATATTTACATATAAGCCATCAAACCTATCTCGTGGATACTGAACCTGTTGAATGATCTTTGAGGTAATAAGAAAAATTGATTATTATTTCCGTCCCAGGTTTGGTACGAAGCCGCAACGCAAGTAACGTTTTCATTTGGTATTGCATCAGGATGCATATCAACTCTGAGCAAGAATAACAGAAGGGATCATAACTTCATTCGGTAAGAACGCGACAATTTTGCCGAAATACCAGTGACAATTCCGCCCAGTAATATAGAACGAATATATAGCTAATTTCACTAATTTTACAGAGACCAAATGATTCTTGCGTGTGCAAATGGAGCGTCGAGTTTTCTCAGCGGTTTTGCTATATTTTCGGTATTGGGATATCTAGCTAAATCACAGGTAAGAACTGCAACAGGTTTATAATGAACTTCTCCAGAAAAATGAATAAACTCTTCAATGAACCAAATTTTACTGATTACCTAGCTAACAATTACGTTTTCAAAATACATATATTTCAACAAGACAATTGCAGTTGCAGGAGTAGCAGTAGAACAGGTTATACATAGATTATTTGTCATTCTAAATTCCCGGGCGGGATTAACTGAAGTTCCCATATAGAAATCTTTATCACACCTAAGAAACATTTATTACACCTTTCTCAATATGTCTAAAATACCAAAGAATGTTTTCCAAGTTCGAGAAACCCAGATTGAAAATTATGCCGGATTGAGCTAGGCTCAGATTTGGCGAACCCGGGATATTGTTGTACTGCTGCACTTAAGATTTGAATAAATACCCTTTTTTTGCTACGACGGTGGATTACGTAACAAATCATGAACACAATTGTTGTTGTTGGTGTTTTTTTTAGATGGTTCTTCTATTGTAATGTATACATTGAGTGCGTTGTCACGTTTATAATTATCTGGAAAACGTTCACAACAAACGTGTTTGCAAAACGCATTTCCGATATTAATCTATATATATTTTCCAATGCACAGAATGCTACTATTGCTGATGTAGCAGAATCGGGACCTGGACTGATATTTGTAGTTTACCCAGCAGCACTTTCTCTGTTTCCTCTTCCTCAACTATGGAGCGCCTTGTTTTTTCTGACTCTGTTGCTGATTGGAATGGACAGTTTGGTAATTCTATGTTTGTCATATTATACTTTGAAAATGCCCAATGAAAACTTATTAGTGAAATACATAATACTGATGACAAGGTCACAACGACTGTATATGGAAATAAACGTTGACTTGAAAATTCATCAGAGCAACAGAGCCAAGACTGATACTGACAATGTTATGGCACCAATAACTCTATATCCTGTACTATGGCCTACCAAATATAAATCATATCTCCAATATAGTAGCACCCGAATTACTATTTTAATAGATTTAATAATTCCTTGAAACTCATAATCGAGTTATACCTAAATTTCACTGTATAAACCAGTTTGTTAGTTGCAAAAACACCTCGACTGTTAATGTAATATATAATTATTTGTTGCCTTGTTTTCGCAGTTTGTATTCCAAGAAACTGCTGTACCTTGCTTCATCGACCTTTTTCCGAAACTATTTGCTTGGAAACACAGTAAAGTCGTATTCCGGGCTGTGATAGCGATTGTTCTATTTATTTCTGGAATACCGTTCGTTACTCAAGTAAGTTGATACATAAAGAATAGCCTCGAACATTCTTACTTAATTTCAGTAAGCTATATAACCATATTTAGTACTGTACTCTTGATTATTTATACCAGCATTATATAAAGAAGAGGTGTGTAACCTACAACCTGCAACCCGCTGGCCAAATGCGGCCCATGGGAAGCGCCATTTATTGAATAGAGTACAGCCCGTAACAGGAATGTTATATGAATAGCGAAGCGAAGCGTCCCTACAGTTGATTAATTTGATTTGCAAGAAAAACAAATCGATTTTTTTATGCCAGTCACTAGTGGATAGTCGATGTGAAATGCAAGTGCGGCCCACCGTCTAATCCGGTTAAGTGTATTTGGCCCAATAATACTAGAATACATGTGGAAATACATTACGACTTGGTTCATCACCGCGTGAGTCAGTAATTCCAGCTTGTCAAATAACAACTTAGCAATAGTTTACTGTATATTATAACTTCCCTATCAATGATGATATGTTGTTGAAAATGTTACAAATAAAATAATCTTTGTATTTCAGGGCGGAATGTATATTTTCGATATATTCAACGCACATGCAGTCGTAGGATGGTGTTTGCTGTTCATTGTCTTTAGTGAAGCGATAACAATTGGTTGGATCTACGGTGCGGACAAAA
>QXVX01006855.1:0-36077 GCA_013436065.1 Halocynthia aurantium
ACTTTCAGCTCACCCCAATGTCGTATCGATTATTCATTCAGACATTTATATATCTGGTTTAGTGAAGTATATTTACATAGCAATGGAACTCTGCCACACACAGAATTTATATGACCATGTCATTGAGAACAAAAGCAACCATGTCCCCTACGATCCACAACTGAGTATATCTCAAGCGAAACAACTGGTGAATGGTCTTGATTTTATCCATCAAAGCGACATAATCCATCGAGATCTAAAGCCATACAACGTTTTATTTTCGCTCAACAAGAAAACTCTCAAAATCGCCGACTTTGGAATCAGCAAAGAAATGACGCGTGGTCGCACAGTCACCAAAGTTACTAATGCACGAGCGGGTACAGATGGATACAGAGCTCCAGAAACCTACAACAGCAATGTAATATCGAAGAAAACCGACATCTTCTCACTGGGTCTTATCCTTCACTTTGTTTGGAGCAACGGTAGCCACGTATTTGGAGACGATCCTGATGACTGGAACAGCAACATCAAGCGAAACAGAGATTGTGATTTCAGCACACTGCAGGTAGCAGACCAAGAGTTGACTACAGATTTACTTCAATGGATGTTGCAGTTCGAACCAAGAAAACGTCCAACCACTGCAGAGATTTTACGTAACAAAATTTTCGCGGAATCTCTGGTTTCACCAGGAGCAGAAAATTTACCAACAGGTAACACTTATGACAGTATCTGGACAAAAGTCAGTTGGAGCATAAATATTTTGAAAATAGATCTGAAAAGACAAGTAATACAGAGATGGATTGTAAGATTTGAAAATCTCCTAATACGGTTATTTCTTTAAAGTTAAAAAGGGATTTCAAAATATTTTAATGCACATGCACATGGAATTGTTTGCACATGCTCGTTATTTTTCTAATTACTAAGAATTAATGACACATGAGAATTGAGGAAGTAACAATTTATATCTGTAATGATGTCCTGAAGTAATCAAAATTATGCATACTCTTCCACGATCTACAAGCACAGCCCATTCATGCAATATGTAAAAACGAATAACGAAACTATTATTAATGTAATAAAACTTCACACAGATTATTGATGATCTTTAATAAAACTTTTGGACTTTCAGCATCTACCCTTGTCGGAATAACAAGTGAAGGAAATGAACCCTGTTCTCGACAAGATGAACATCAGTCGTCCTCTGCTTCTCTTTCTTCTAAAGAAATGAGAAAAATTAAAGGTCAGAATAAGTATTTTCTATTTGATTTATTCATTTACCATCACCAATGTGCTCGCTAATTCTTTTTAATTATTAAAATTTAGTGCACACTGGATGCATCAAGTATAATTATTGCAACATTTTTGGTAACTAACCTTTTGTGAACTCATTAATTTTGCGGACAGCTTGAAGGGTACGGTACATTGCTCAGCACCACCCCCCTCACTTTATGGATAAAATGTTAAACTAAAAACCTTTAAGTTTCCAAGAACAGTACTGTATGTACTGTATTTATTTCACTGAAATATAGAAGTATAGTTCATAATATTTAAGGATGAGAATTTTATCAAGGCTAATACAATATTTTTGTCAGGCGAAACTACATTGAATCCTGGATTTTCTCAATTATTCCCTGGAAAACCTAATTCCTCTGCTGTCATTTCTCCTGAAGAAAATGCAAAAATGGCTTTACCGAAAGATGAACCGATTTACGATGAAGTGTGTTCTGATGATACTGGTAAATACTGATCAAACATTTCTAATTAAACGTTAGACAGCCCTGATTATCAGAGGCAGGTAAACTAGTTAAATTGCCCTTAAAAATAACACGCAACATATTCAATGAAGTAAACCATGATATTTTTTTCATATGGCTCCTCAATTTTTAAAACTAAATAAAAATTGTATTGTTATGCAGAATCTGTAGCAGTAGGTAGAGAAGAGCAACTGGAGACATTGCAACATATTGCAGAATGTCTTGTGATGTCTGGTCAACCGCATGATGATAACATTAAGGAAATTATTTCAACCTGTCAAACGCTTCGTTTCTCGCCCAACGATGTCAAACTTCTTGCTGATCGTCACTTGTGCAACTCTAACTTCGTTCGAGCTCACATCATGTACACATGTGCAATTGCAATGTACAAATCCATTAGCAGATGGAGTGACGTTCTTCCAGATCTAAATGAATGCAATTTGAAGATGAAAGAAATTGCTGGGAAAATGATAAAAAGCGGAAAAATGACAGATGTAGTTTCAAAATACGTTCTTCCATACATGTACAAGTAAGTTGATCAAAATAAAGAGAATATTCCACTGGCAATTTGAGACAACTATGGGCTTAATAGTTGTGTTTATTATTACTGAACTACTGGGACTAGGTAATAAAACATAAATAAAAGCATTCAAACTTTTGCAATACTAATCTGATATCCCACATATCCAAGTTTTTCATTAACAACCTTGCATCCATTCATCAGGATTCTTAGTATTATATGGAATGCACTTATTAACCAAATGATCTTTGAAAGAGGGGAATTATAATAACAATGAAAAGGAAAATGATGCAAAATGGGTTGAGAACCACTAACAAAGAACACTCAATTTAGTTTCTAATGTAGGCTTGATGTCATATTTTAATCTTTAACTACCTGAATTCAATAACGATGATTTACGTTTACTACAGCATGCTCAGAGATCTTGGGAAAATCATGAACTTAGACGCGGAAATCATTGAAGCTTCATGCATGCACAGGATTGGCCTCAGTCTTAGCAACGTTTCCCAATATCATAAAGCCTTGAAGCAGTACAGACTTGGTATTCACCTCTTGGAAGATGTATTTGGAAAAGACGCTTCCAAATATATCGTCTATGCCGACTTGGCTCACAGCATTGGGGTCCTGAACGTCATCATCGGAGAAATGAATGAAGCCAGGACTTATTTCAAGAAATCTATCAGGAGCAAACAAATCGTAGAAGATTTTGAGAGCGAAAAAAAAAGGATCGAAAGCTTGGCGACCACAAGAGAAAAACTTCAAAATGCTGAGAATCAGAGGTATGCAGAACTTTAGCATGTGGGAAACTTTTCCATAAATTAGGGATATGATCAAAAGGAACTAGATTGGCATATGCTCTACATGAGCTGTCAAAAAAAACCAAGCAAGGTTATAAGTTGTGATTTTCATGTAGTGACTCAATTTGTTTAAAAAAAGACCAAGTCGCCCTTGATTATAAGCCGCACAAAACGATGAAAAATAATAATATAAGCTGCGGCTTATAATCGAGTAAATACGGTAGGCCTTTTTTCCCTGTATATATGCCTCTGATGATTATGTCATATACATTTCAGTAATCAAAGTAGGAACTTAGGTGAGGGATTGCAAAGAAAATAAAATTTAATTCAAAAGCTAAATTTATCTGTTAAACCTAAAACCTAGACTAGGCGGGTTAGATATTGCATATATTATATCAAGTATTATTAGTGAAATCTTTCTTTTATTATTCAGATCGGCCTCTTCTGAATCTGATCTCCAAAAGGGAGTTTGTAAGATATATTTTTGTTATTAATACAAGACGGCATGGATATGCTTCAATACATAAGAAACATATAATATTTTCAAGTACACACAAATTAAGCCCTCGAGTGTATTCTAACCCAATGCCCAGTGCTCGAACACGCTACAATAAATTATAATACACATTTCCATATCACAATACAAGGCTGGGTTGTTCTTCTAGTTCAACATAGTTTTCTGTGAAAATAATTCATGTTATATTCCATGTAGTACCAGATCGGGGGATTGACGTGTATGAAGAAAATTCTGCATCCTACCGAAGTCTTTACACTGCGCATGACAAAATGATGAATTCTAAAAAAAAGCTTGAAATAGTGGTACAGATGGCAGTGTGTCAAGTTAAATGCGAACGGCCTTTTGAAGGAGAGTTACAAAAAATTGCATCTATTTGCACAGAGGTTCTTCATTATTCCCCGGGTGATGTCAAGTCAAATGCAGATGAGATGTTCAAAAAGTCTAGAGTTGTTGAAGCTTATGTAATGTATGTAGCTGCAAGCAAAATGTACAGGGAAGAGAGTCATAAGTACAAATCGAGTGTCATTTTACCAGCTATTGCCAGTTGCATTGAGAAGCTTAACGAAATCATGACAGATTTTCCAGAACAGAATATTACCGCCAGAATTGCAGTGATCCTTGTCATCCCATCTATGAATGAGATGCTGAAAGCATTGCAAGAAGTTAAGGATCAAGTCAAAAACGAAAAAGCAAAATATGAGGCGCGCTTCTTAAATAGGATCGGAAGGATCCATGAGGAACTAAGAGAACACAGTAAAGCTCTTGATCAGTTTTCTGAAGGTGTCAAAATCATGAAGGATCGATTTGGTGCAAGTATATCGGAATACTGGATCTACGGTGGTTTGCTGCACAACATGGGTGTCACTTACCAAGAACAGGGTGCCAATGAGCAAGCAGTCATGCGATACAATGCAGCAATCCAAGCAAAAGCAGGGGCAAAGGATTATCCGAGTTCTGAAGAGCAAAAAAAAAATATTATGAGGTCAAAAAAAACGCTTCACGCTTGCAAAAATCTGATTAAAAAGTGAGAAACTCTATGTGACTTTGTGGGATTCTCAAAGTATGAGAGTATAAGGTGATTTTTATCTCGGAAAAGAAACAGTTTTTAGTCAATGTTTTTGAAGTCAATTTTTAGTCAATGCTTGTAAAGTTGTACTATTGGCAATATAGGGCCACTTCACCACCACAGCTGTACAGTACCTTCTTCTCACTTTATTGCCTCGGGTCTTGAATACGGGCTGGACCTATTACCTCCAGGCCAACACTTGGATGATCCAGGCTCCGTTAATTAAACTACTATCCTATACATATTTGGACAATATTTTGGAAAAAACTTTTTTTTGTGACATTTCTTTTGCAAGATCTATTCAGGCCCTTTTCTGTCTATTTTGACTGAAACAGTTCTTTTACAACTGTTTTTAGAACCAGCACGGAAAAGGAAGAACATAAAATTAAAACAGAAAAGAAGCCAAAAGCTCAACAACAGCCTCCGTATGAAGACGGTATGAATTTCATTCACTTTTCTATTCTATTGCTCTCTAGCTTTAAAAAACTAGATGAAATGTGAATGAACTAACAAAATAAGACATGTCCAAATGTTCAAAATCCTTTTTTTGTTTGTTTGCAGTGGAATCTCCCTATGAGCCATTTGAGGAAGATCTGTATGAAACATGTGATGGCGCTGACATCCCACCTGTCCCACCGAAACTTTTTCGAGGTATCAAAACATTTCTTATATTCATTGTTCAGTAGTCGGCAAACTTTTATTACGATGGCCCAAATCCTCTCTTCAGTAATATTAAGGCCAAGCATTACATGTGAAAAATCACCACAGTAATTATTACTACGGTAGATAACTGATAACTGTAAAAGTGAAACGTAGGTAAGGTGTACAATGCAAAAGCTTCGTATTTATTAGTCTATTCTATAACTCGTGTGCGATTGCGATTTGTGAAATTGCTTGCAGTCATCTGTATTAAGTCGGGAATAGAGTTAGTTGTTGCAGCAACAGTAAGTTTCTCACACCTCGTCGCCCCATTATAATTTGCTAAAAGGCCTGAAATTGGGCCCCGGACCACTGGTTTAGAGTATTACTAGCAAGGCAATCTGACCTTGCCCTGATAAGTCTCTCTCAACCTTGACATAATATACCATCTTAATAGCAAATTTTTTATATGGAATCATTTGACGTCGGCAAGGACAGGCACAAACATTTCATTATACAAATTAATTAGGTCTAGATCAGTGGTTCTCAAACTTTTTTGAAAAAATTGCGTAACGGTCCCCTGAAAACTTTTTCAATGATTCGCTGTCCCATAAAAAATATGTATCGAATTATTATGACGCTTGACTGCCAGTCAACATACTTGCTCCAGTTTGAACACGTGTGAACTCATTTTTTCAATATAGTAAACTAGGAAGGTAACTCAAAATGTATTTTTTTTTGTTTATTATATTCATTTAGTACAATTCAATGTATTTCGCGGTCCTTCTGAAAAGGCTTCGTGTACCCCTTGGGGACAGCGGACCCCAGTTTGAGAACCACTGGTCTAGATACTTGTCTGTGTACATGGTTGTCCATTGCAGCTTTTACATAGAGGGCATGATATGAGCAAAATATCTACTTCAACTGTCACATAGTATATATGTGCTATGACTTGTTGATCACTGCAGTTAATTGCTTACCTAGTGAGAAAATTAAACATCTTGATCAAAAGCCTACTCAGGCAACGCCGGGTCGCTCTAAGTCAAAGATAAAACAACAAGAAATGTCTTGGAGAAAGTAATATTGGGATTTATTAATTTTTTCTTTTTCAGAAACCTGGTTACTTCCTCCAAGACATGACGTAATCTTTCTGCTAGAAAAATCTGATAATTATTGGCAAAAGAAAGATTATGAGTCCGCTCTCCCATTTTTGCAAAAACTTCATGCGAGACAAACAGATCCAGAAGAAAAATTGGAGACTTTCTTAAAAATCCTTGAATGTCAGGTCATGTGTAACTTGGATAATTTTGATTTATTCATGCTGCAAAAAGTTTATGTATCTTTTAAGTTATCAGCACATGATCTCACAGGAATTGCCGATGATTACATTGCCAAATCTAATGTGATCAGAGCCTATTTTACTTATGTGTGTCTGTGTCGAATATACCCTTGTGAATCAATTGGGGAAATCAGGTATTTGATTTGGAAAATGAGCATAATCGTTGAGACGATGGCCAAACGAGTAAACTTTGAAAGAATAGCAATTCAACATGTGATCCCTTTTATGTACGAGTTACTTGCTGATCTAAGAGAATTGCCGGACATACTCCCGGATAATAGAATACAAAATGAGGCTGAGTGCTTAAACGACATTGGCCTTGCTTACAGTGCCCTCTATGAAAAGAAAAAAGCTCTCAATATTTTGAAAACTGGCATTGATGTAATGGAAAAGCAATTTCATTCTGAGGCCCTAAAATTTGAAATATATGGCCGAATGCTTAAAAGTATTGGGGAAATAAATAAGAATGAGGGGAAGTACGAAGAAGCATTAACTTATTACGACAAGTCAATGCTTGCTTCAAAACGTGTGGAAGTGTATAGTGAGGTTGTGCGCTCGGTGAAATCCCGTTCTGACTTGTAACAAATTTAACAGAATATATATATATATATATATATTATAATAAGAAAGACCCTTTCTGTCCTGTCCTGATTTTTGATCTTCATTCATTAAGATATATTATACTTTGCATATATTGGTTTGATTTATTTTCTTTTATTGCAATCAGTCTTTATAATAGCCCGACGGTAGGGTTGATTCATACTTATAATTGTTTGTTAGCGATTTGCAGAAGTTCTGAATGTACCATTATAAATAGCTCACAAATGGCTTTTGTTTTGAAGCTGTTTGTAAATTAGGTTGCATTTATAATATGGATAAATTATCAAGTTGTATTTCTAATATTTTTATACCGAAATATGCTAGACTCTCGCTTAAGTGCTTTCGGATATATTCACACCCATACCAGACGACTTCAATTTTTTGTTTCAATTCAATAATTTCATGTCTTTTGTGTCTTGTCATTTTTACTTTGATTAAGGAGCAAAATAATTGTAAATTGGAAACTTGATTAAAGGAATCCTTGAAAGTGAAATTAGTGTATGTGAAAGAACAGATTAGAAGGTATGTCGAATGTTTAGTGAATTCATTAATCTTTTTCTTCTGTGGTATTGGAATATTTTTGCAGGCATATGTCGGCCTTTCTCTGATCTATGAACAGATGGATGACGATGTACAATCGGTTTACACGGCGAATAAAATCCGTAATCAAATACCTGTAATATGACTAAATAACTATCACGAAAACCATTACACAAACGAAGCAGAAGCAATGTAATCGTCAATAATCAATGTGATTTTAATTAGGTGCTCTTCAATCCCTTCGCAATTCGCATCACCGACTCGAAAGCTGATATTTTTTCTTTGCAGTAACCGTCATGCACTTATAAGTACGCAAGGCAAAGCCAGAATGTGATGTGTCTATTGGAACCAATGTACAGTGGATGGATGAGATTAGGTGGAAGTATAGTACTTGATTTCACTATTGTAGTTGGTTTCATAAATGATATTTGGTTGGTTTTTTGGAAGTTTACGGAACGTGTGTTTAGGTCTGTTCAGATTCTAAAAAATTATCTGTGTTGAGTTCAAAGGTTACGATAAATAATGGATGTGGTTCTGTTTCTGACTGGAATCAGTTTGGTATATTGAAGTGGGCGAGAATGGGTTTTGGCAGTGTTTGGCTTTACTTAATAAACTACCGAATTCAAGATGGTATCTAATCAGTTCTGAAGTAAGATAGCGTATGCGTATAAAGAATAAGGAACTGTATTCACTTATCATCTGACGGAAATTATGTTGAGCTACCAAAATAATATATACGTTTCGCCTTGAGCTCATAATAAATACAGTACAACTGTATTCTAATGTTTTTATATTTAGATATATTGCTCTTTAAATATAGATTCAAAATGGCCGTTAATAGTTTGGATGATAAACTGCTTGGAGAGAAAGTTCACTATTATTGTAGCTCATCAGAGGATGAAGATGATGATGCTCAAAAGTATGATTCTGATGAAGAAAATAAAGAAAAAGAAGCTGGAAAATCCAAACCAGATTCTGAATGTACAGTACAAGAAGAAACGGATGGAAAGACGAATTACACAGGTAGATTTTTCACAGCTTCCACCTCACCGCAACACTGATGTTCATTAGAAACTCAGAGAGCACATTTAAATACATTTTTCTACCTTGGAAAGTACTTTACCACGGAATCAAATCTATTTTTAATCTTGAGAGTTTGCAATTATACTCCTCAACTTGTAAAGCACAAGAAATATCAATTTGTGATGAATTTGAAAATACTAATTCAGAAAGAATGCTGTAATAAAATAGAAAAAGTTTCTTGTTTAATTATTGGCCTATCATGTAACACTGATTTACATTTTACTTTTGCATCAAAGGTCCGAAAGGTGTCATAGCTGATTGGCGGAGATTTAAGCAGTTGGAAACAGAGAAAAGAGAGAATGCTTCGAAGGAAAAAGCAAAATTATATAAGAAACTGGCTCTTACCTGTAGAACTCTGAAGGAAGATGAGGAAGAAAAGAGAAAAGAAGAAGATGAATATAAGCTGAGTGACGATGAAGAATTCCTCGATTGGTACAAACAAAAACGAATCTTAGAACTGACCCAAAAGTTTGCCACCAAATGGGCGTCTGTTTCTTTCGGTAAGCTGTATGAGCTCAACAGAGGCAACTTCGTAGAGGCCATCGAGAAGGAACGCAAAGCCGTCACAATAATCATCCACATTTATGATGATGCCGTTGCGGCTTGTCGTGCAGTAACCGGTTGCATGCATATTTTGGCAATGGAATACAAAATGGTCAAGTTCTGCCAGATTCATGTTTCAGAAGCCCAAGTTTCTGACGAGTTTGTGTACAACGCTCTTCCGACCATAATCGCTTACAAAGATAACACGGTAATCGGAAACTATGTGAGAATGACGGACACATTGGGGGATGACTTTTTTGCACCGGATCTCGAAGCATTTTTGATAGAGTATGGAATTCTCTCCTCTCCGCTAACTAAGAACAGTTTAACATCCAAGACTGCTGATGAAGATTCTGATTAGAATTTACAAGTGATAAGTTGGCTGTTAAGGTTACATGGCTTTCGTTTGAATCAGCCATGTTTCTTGAAGCCACAACCACAAGATATTCAGTATAGGAAAAGAAATACTTTACCTTTCTCTGCCTCTTCCTACCTGATGTTGATAAACGCCATATTTCTTCACAACCAACGCATGTATTTTGAGTTTATAGCCTTTCCCGTTATTCAATATTAGGGATGTCAATTTCTGGCATTTCCTTTACCCAGGTACCCATTCTTAACAATGTAAAATAATCATAATCCAGAATTTTCTAATTATCAATGGTTGTATGCTGAATGAAATGCATGGTGTAATAAGAACCTGGCAGACAATAACAGTCAGGTGTCCTCGAGACAATGCAACAATTTTGCCTATGCTGAGAATCAGGTAAAATGTCAGGTTTAAGTTGGTTGAAAAGGCAGATCTACTCAAGAATGAATTGTCCGGTTAAGTTTCCATTAGAATATTGTAAAGACTACAGTGTTTCTACTGATGTACTAACTTATTGAAGAGGAGTTATGGCCACTGCCTAAAAAGTGCAATCATCACATCGCTTGGTTTTTGTATTGACAGTTTTATACAATTCTGTGTTTTTAAAATATTGACTGAATTTTTAAAGGACTGTTTTCTCTTTGTAAAAAATTATTGTTGTAATTGTCTGTTTTGTTAGCCACAATGATTTCTCTATCAATCATTGTGTGGTATTGATTATTTAAGGAGATTAAAATAAATCCATAAAATGCAATTGCATAATTGAAAATTCATTCCGTAGTAAGCATTTATTTTTTACTATTTATTTATTGCACACAAAATCTGTATGTAATGTTAGTATCTGCTCAACCAAGATATATATATATACATGTAACAAATTTTCAGTCACTCTCTAACCCCATCCTAGCAAATGCCCAGCCAATAGCTGCAACCACCGATGCAACAACTATTCCAACCACTGATCTGGCACCAAATGATTTATTCTCTGCAATCTCTCTGACATTTCCTTTTTCTTTTGAAGGCTGTTCGAGTCCACCAACATGAAACCTCTCGTCTTGACTTTCCAGTGCTAGCTTTTCAACGCTGATGTCCATATCAAAGTTGTCCTTTATTCTCTCGCAAAGATCTTCAGCAGGTTCGTCGGGCATCAGGTATTCTGAGAACAGGATCCTATCGAGGCAATCGCCAAAATAGACTCTTTTGGGTAAAGACTCGCATAGAGGCTTTTTCGAGACTTCGTTGCCCAATTCATTCAATTCCTCAACCAATATATTGCACCTTTGATAAACTGACTGTATCAAGTCAAACTTAAGCGCATGTACAGCTTCCCCGACTGTCGTATTAGGAAGAATGTAAGCTGTTCCGCTCACCGACCCATTGATTTTAATAGAATCACTGTTTGGTTGTGTGCTGTCTGAATGGGAATTACTTTTACTATTTGGAGGAACTAGTATCCTACATGAGTAGTCCCTTTCTTGGGAACTTTTTGGTGTGGCTTTCTTTTTTTTTGATTTTCCAGCAGGTGCAGAATGAGGATTTAATATTTCTGAATTCATTTTAATTTGGTTTGCAAACGATACATGTGCTGCAGAGATTTTGTCACACCATCTCCCAGCTGCCGATACAAATTGATCACTCCGGTCTGAGCTGGAAGAAATGCCATTAATTATTACAGTTTCGTTCATGTTGACCTTACATTTCACACAATCCCAAACTGTATCCTGCGTTTGGTGTTTCCATTCTATTGGCTTCCCAGTGTCCTTGTGGTCCCTCACGTCATACTGACGACAATGTACCACGCTACCTGTTTTAGAATCCATATGGATAGCGCTCCAGTATAAAGATTCTTCGACTGTATCATCAAAATGATCACAGGTTCGTTTTCTTACTTTGAAAACAAGTCTGTAAGTCTGATAAAGCATAACTTTCAGTTTGTCACTTATTTCGTTAGCTTTTCCAGCGGGTGCCTTCAAGAATATCCCGATCACGTCTAGTCCTCCAGGAAGAGAGGGTGCGATCGAAGAGCCATGTCCCGCCAACCAATGTGTATCGATGTCCCCGACCGTAGCCCATTCTTCAGCCACGCCGTCCGTTAGTTGCTCAGGGCATTGCACGACACGGGTAACGTAGTCTTTTCCCTCCGTTATTTTTCCTATCAGCAATCCTGCCGAATATTTTTTCGAAAGTTTTTTTAGGTAATCCTCATGACAACTTGATACTATTATTTGCCTCCCCATGTCGACAACTTATGTAAATTCTTTCGTACCTTGTGTTTCACAACACGATAGGTATTTAACACGTTCTAAGAAATTTATAGACTAAGCGTGAAAAGTCGAATTGAAGTCGATACACGCTCGCGAACAGCTGCCCAAAATAACGTAGTCGTAGTTATTTTTGTTGTGAGTAAAAGGATTCAAAGAAGTGACTGCTGGAAGTGCAGACCAGTTATGGTAAGTGCAGCTAGTAATGTAAAACCTGTGTGTATTGTTTGTAAGGCCAGCTGGCGAAAGGTTACGCAATTCGCTATGAAATAGTGATGTGTGCTTTTCGTGATCTTATGGCAAATGTGTATGCCTGTTGGGTAGGACCTCATTTGAGAAGTATGAGTGGTAGAGTGTTGAACATGTAAAGGAGTAAAGTATCCATGTTCAATGGGCTACTTGGTGTAAATTTTTAGGTTTTTGTGAAATTTCATTTAAAAAATCAGTAACAGATTCGAGAGAATCAACACACGTGTCGCTAGAGTGTAAATACGGTCAAAGGTCGATCTGTATTTATTTACAATTTCCACTAGATAGGAACTAGTATAGTTGCTGTTATAGTAGATCTCTATAGGTAGAATCCAATTAACCCTACCCCTATATAAACCTCTACAGATCGACTTTCTAAATTTTTCAGGGCAACATTTACGGACTCATCAAACAATGTTGAATGATAAATTATAGTTGAGGTAAATAGGCAAATCGGACATGACGATCGGGGATGAAATTAGTTATTTCAAGGTAGGACTTGCTGGTGTAACTGTCTTCCTTGGCGGTGGTTTGGCAACTTACGCAGTCTTGAAGTAAGTGGAATTTTATTCAAATTTTGTTCCATTTTGTAAGCTATTATTATTTCAAATTTAAGGTTTTCTAGGTTAAACACAATAATTCTACTCCGCGTATGATAAAACTTTTTTGTAGGTATGCCAACCACAGAACCATAACTGTTTCACAGCAGAAGTTGAATGAGCTTACCAAAGAGTTGGTTCAATTGAAGAAGGAAGTTGCTGAGTTGAATAAGAACCTTCCTCGTAATGTCGAAGATCTCAAGTCGAATTTGGACAGCATAAAAAAGATTTTGAATGAAAGGTTTGTGTAATTACCCCTCTATGGTAACTCCATATCTGCTTAAGAAATTCCACTTTTGACTTTCACTGTATAGCCATCCTTACAATAGCATCATAACATTATGCCCCCTTGACATCTTAGTTCTCTGTACCATGATAAAATATGGTATAAAAATCTGAAAGTCTCTCAAATTTAGCATTACATTTTGTCTATTGCAGCAATGGGTTAACAAAGAACAATTCATCCTTATGGCAATTGGGTTAATTTTATATTGGTTCACTGATATTCAAATAGAGCTGACTCATAAAATGGTTGGAAACTACA
The DNA here is from genome assembly GCA_013436065.1 of Halocynthia aurantium. NCBI lineage: Eukaryota > Metazoa > Chordata > Ascidiacea > Stolidobranchia > Pyuridae > Halocynthia > Halocynthia aurantium. The sequence goes on from QXVX01006855.1 coordinate 13,401, forward strand.
GATCAAAGAAATAGTTTCTTTGGATCTTACTAGAGTGGAAATTTACTGAAAATATTTGTTACTAAACCATGGTTGCACGATTATTTATCCAGACGATCGTTGAAATCGTCGAATGCTTCTCTCTGCAGCTTTCAAACAGCTTGGAGTGAAGATGAACTAGACGCAGATGAAGAATTTACTGAGTAAGGCCTATGCTTTATTTATAAATGACATTTTACTCTGAAAATTTAAAGCAGATACAATTTTGAATCTTCAAAAAAGAATATCACATATTGATTTTACCATGTTAGTTTTGTTTGAATCCAAATCTATGTTTTGATTGATAGTGTGAATGCTTCCACTGTAAAATTACTAGATCATTTTATTCACATATTTTTATTTCTTTTCAAGACTTCGCAGTAAATCCCTGGACGACGATGTTACTCCCAAACCAAACGGTGATTCGATTGAACTGATGCGTGCTTCATTTTTCACCAAACTGGATGCACTCAGCGATGGTAGTAATGAAGATAAGGAAGAAGTTATGAGGATCATGCATGATAATGAATCTCTGGTTAGCAATTCTAATTTCATTTGAAATATAGTACTTCTTATTATTTATTCTGTTTTTGATATCAGTACAAGGATGACTGGGAATTCATATGGAGGATGAGTAGATCACACATCGCTTTCTATGAAATGAAAACAATTTATGAAGAAAAGAAAGCCCACGCATATTCTGGTACCGAATATGCAAAACGTGCATTAGATTTGCATGAGGCTTCCTCAGATGTACATAAATGGTAAATTCACTTTTAGTTTGCAAGATGAATACGCCAAACAGATACTGAAAAGTTCTATTGTTAATTTACAGGTATGCGATTAGCCTGGGGACTTTGACAGATTTTGTAAGTACTAAAGATAAAATTCAATTTGGACATGACTTGAAGAAACATGTGCAGAGAGCATTGGAACTGAATCCCAAGGAACCAACGCTGCATTTTATGTTGGGAAGGTGGTGCTGGGGTACGTTAATATGACTGCTCTATCTATGAAGTAAGTAAGATCGCTCTCAGTCGAGGATTCTCTGTAATTATTTACTTCAATTCAAGGTGTTTATATGCTGACTTGGATAGAACGTAAAGTTGCCTCCACGCTTTTCGCCACTCCTCCCACCTCAACTGTTGAAGATGCTCTGGAATCTTTTCTAAATGCAGAAAACATTCAGCCTGCTTTTTATAAAGCCAATCAGTTGTATATTGGAAAAGTAGGTCTTTCTTTTACTTCAACAACAGCATGAATAAGATCATACAAGAGATGGTATAAGACAAAACTGATTACTAAATATGTAAAATGTCTTGTCACTTTAATTGTAGTATAATGATTGATTCACTTAAAACAAAAAATGTTGCTCATTAAATTTAAGGGATTCTAAATTCTTTATTGTGTAAAGTTAGGTTCGATTTTTTCTGTTAGAATAGCTTTACAAAAAAAGGGGAATGTTGAGGTGTCTTATACATTAGAATTCATGATAAACGATATTTTATCATACAGTGCTATTATGAGATGCGCAACTACAATGAAGCAAAGAAGTGGTTAGTCTCTGCCAGGGACATTGAGGTTTTAAACAGTGATGAGCAAACATACCACGATGAAGTTTTGCAACTGTTGGCTAAGTTGTGATGGTTTCATTTGATCATTGATTCCTGCCCGACAGTAGAAATAGGATTTTGCACTGATTACAATATTCTTTATTAGCTGCGTGGGTAAGTAGAACTCTTATGTGATGAAAGATCAGGTCTTAAGTTTATGTTAGTATCGACAATGCATCCTTGTACCTCCTCACTGTAGAATATGAAGCGGCAAAAGTCATTTATATTATTTGTCCTGATATTCTTGCAAGTGATTTTTATTTATCCATTTTTATTCCTTTCTCTAAAATATTCTAATATTCGAATATATTCAAGATGTCAATATCATGCAGCAAACTTGCCAGGCAATGTCAAAGAAATAAAGCCGATTGGTTGGCTGAAAATCATGATTATTGATTATGAAAATTGTCCAGTGCTGATCCTGTACCAACTAATCAATATGTCACTACATGAAATTTATAATTATTACACCTTGCTCCTATTTTTTCCTGCCTGTTTATTGGCCACCTAAAGATCAGAAATGATGACAGTGAACACTGTTTTATTGGGATTCTGAATGGGACAGTTGCCTATTCATTGTTCTGTGAGAAGCCTTTAGCTGAATATCAATCCAAGACCATATGAAAACTATACAGCAGGTTCCCCAACGCAAACAAATCTTGTGAGGTGAACAACCCCTGGTTTATTGTATGCAAGACGATGATAAATATAACTGGATAGCTGCAAAATAATAACAAATGCAGCAAATATATCTGTCAGCGCCATCACCCTCTACCAATCTTAACTAAGCATTTGTAATTAGCTTTTTTATTTTTTAACAATTGTTTTGTTTATGAAGCTCTCTTGTCATGAGCACTTGGACAATCTAGCTGTCGTTTTAGTTTTAATTATTTGTCGCCGTGCCACTATTCTCATCATCAAGCGTTCTAGCTTTTACCATCCGTGTACTTTTCTATGCATATGATTTTTATGTGCTAGTCGATGATGACAACCGAACTTATAGCAAATTTTTCCATTTTATTCCTTCTTATTTTGTTTTAATTTATTAACCTTCAAGTATTCATTGTGAATATCTCATATTTTATACTGGTGAATATGTATCCCTTCAAGAGTATAATTTCAATACTTTATGGAACAATGGTTTTTAATTGAATAATCGTAGCTTGATGAATTTTGCATTTTGGTATGTTATAGAAGTGGAGCAAATCAATATCTGTATAGAAGTCTCTGTTCAATCCTCTGTTGATTGGGGCTCAGGCCTTCCCACCGTGCTATTACCTGCTCTGTTTTTATTATCATGCCCTCATATTTTATAGACAATCTTTTACTCCAGAATCATGACTAACCTTTCTGGAATTCAGAAGTAATGTATAACACAGTACAGGTACTCCTCACCCCTTGGTAACTTTTAATACTCTCATTGACTCTGTCATCACCCATTGGGTAACAATGGAACAATATTCGAAGATATTTTCCGGATCGTTAAAACGGAACCTGGTCGTCAAGTGAGGAATACCTGTAGTGGTAAGATCACCATATTTCAGGATCTTAACTGGTTCAAATAATCATTCTAGATTTTTAGAATGTCGATATGTTCTAATTCTAGTCATACATTGATCATAAAAATGTCCTTTATATTAAAAATCTAATTTGTGTTACATTTAACAGCTGGTCACCATTTTTACCTAATTCCAAGCTGTATGGGAGCAATAGTACATTACTGAATGGGGACCAGTTACATCTGATACTATTTTATAATTAAGCAAGTATCAACGTTGCAATTTTTTATTTAGATAATGTTTAATTGGGAATCACAAAACATTTTGTATTTTTGTATTATCGATATATATACCTCAATTTGATTTGGGCTATAGTAAATGGCATTGATGTAGTTTATAGGCAACTCTTATGTCTTCCAGCTACCACAAGTCCAAAGGCTTAAATGAACTTATTATCTTGTGTGGTGTGAATTGTAATCTCCCTTTCATTTAATAAACTTTCTATTCAGATTGCTTAACAGTGTTTTCGTTGAATTGATAAATAATTTAATGGATTTTTATCAGCCTTTGAAAAATCGTTGAAGTTGCAGACTTCTAGGTAACCCCTGTGCAGACAGCGCATGTTGAAGAGGATAATATTATGCTCTCGAAACCCGACACGTGTTACGTCTTGATCAACAATAATGTTTTAACCGTTAGACACTTCATTCAGAGACGAAGGTGCCAGCGTAATTACGGTAATCAGGAATACATTTGTTCAAGTAGTTGCAGTATACAAAAGATATCACTTCCGTTGTCTTATCTTTTAGGAGAAAGAAGTATCTTGGACGGAGACAATAACGGAGGTCTGCGCTATACGAGACAGAAAAAAAGACACGGTTTTTGTTCAGTAAACCGACCATATCTCTCTCTCTCTCATGTCAGCGGCAAACTTTCAAAAGTAGACGTTATGCTTCGCTCGTAGCACTCGTTTCACTGAAGGGAGCGGGAGTAACAAGATAACTCTTATTTGCATTTATTAAGTTGTGCTAACGGTTTGGGGGTCGAGTAAATAGTGTATACACAGCGTACTGTAGTCAGATTTCGTTTTGTGACGTTAGTTTAATGTGTTTATACAGTCGAACAGTCAGCTAGAATGGATTGTGATTTGAGATATTTCTTCACATGTAGCAACTGACTCTTAAAATGTGCTTATTGTACGCGTGGTTTTCAAGTTATGAACATTTGATTTCTAGATGCGTTTTAATTTTGCAATGGAAGAAGAGCTGATATGTCCTGTATGCCATAATCTTTTCGTTGATCCAGTTGTACTACCTTGCTCACACAATCTTTGCTGTGGTTGTGCGGAAAAGTTGAAATCTAAAGTATGACCTTTTATTGACCTAACGTGTTCAACCTTGGCTCCGTGCTTTAGTAAATATTCGCTTTCCTAGTAATCATTTACATTGCTAACCGCTATTGTTTTCAGAACGGAACGCCTACCGAAACATTCACAAACTACTTCGAACGAGTAGGACTTGAGGTTGATAAAGTGAGCCTCTTCAGCGAACCAGTTTTGAGCGACGCGGATAGCGGATACTCCGCGGGATCCTTAGCAAGCAATTCGAGCGATCAAGGTCGATCTATTTTTTCTGTCAACGGTATTTCACCGACGAATCAACAATCGATTAATCACTTGCAACCGTCGAGTCCAGTAACCATTCTGCCGAAACACTTGACACACACGTACGGCGTCAATTTACCGAGCTTACCAGAAAGTATTTCGTGTTTGACTTGCCCGATCTGCCAAGCTACGGTTTTCCTAGACGACAGAGGAGTGAAGGGACTAAACAAAGACACTCTCATGCAGAACATCATCAGAAAGTACGAAAGCAGGAATAAGGTTATACTAAAAGGACAAAGTTTGCAAAAACCGAGCGAGCCTAATTGCCAGCTGTCGCACATGACTGCACAGGAAGGAAAAGCTATACACCGCCATGCCAGCAAAACTGATAACAGTGCCGAAAACAAACTGCAAAACGGCAGAGGGAACTCGCTAGACCCTCCTAAATGTCAGATGTGCGAACGACATCCAAAATTGGCCACCATCAAATGCGAACAATGTATGGTCTTATACTGTGCGAATTGCAGAGAGCAATTTCATCCACCGCGAGGACCTTTAGCAAATCACATCCTGTGTGACGTGAACAACAATCCATCGTACGGTTCCCTGCCCGGGAAAATCAAGCAATACGAACAGGCGGTCGACAACTACGTAGAATTTACGACCAGCTCGACTCAAAATTCACCCGCGAAGAAAAGATCACATTCCCAGCCCCCGATCAAAGGCGAGGGACAGAAAGAAAGGGGTCAAAACGGCATAAAACTTTCAACCTGTTCGTTTCACGTTGACGAAAATACGAGTATGTTTTGCGATCACTGCCAAGTTCCGTTATGCTATCAATGTTTGGAAGAAGGGAGGCACAGTTCACATGATGTCAAAGCTATCGGCACGACTTACAAATTTTACAAGGTGAGAGAACCTTTATGGCTAAATGCAACTGTTCTTGAGGTCTTATTTTACCGTTATGGATATCGAATACTTAAATGACGTGCATCCTGTAAGCCTATATCCACCCACCCTAGAATCCAGCGTCTGTATGTTTTTGTCTTGGGTAAAACTTGGCTATTTCTCAACGAATCCTTACCAAATTTGGTCCGGTGGTCCAAAGTTAGAGTTATCAAACTACATTCATAGTACAGTAATTCTTATATCAGAGTGAGAGAGGACAATCGTTCACAGCGATCGGCTATAACAACGTAGTGTCATAAATAATGGATATCGCCTAAAATAATTGATTTTTGAACACTTTGCGCAGTCTATAGCGTTTTTGGTTCAAGTTGCAGTCCACTTAGTTCGAGTAACTCGAACACCGCGTATAGCATTGCATATATTAGTCTCTTTAGAGACATCTCACTTCAGCGTTTGGAGAGCACTTGAACATCGGCGTGAAATTAACATATCCGCGGGGTTCCGTGGCTGTTATAAAGCTACAATGTATTTGCTTTTATGGAAATCAGAGGGATAGCTTATGTCATAGGATAAATATATACTTCACATACACATTTATGTACTTCATCATAATCTGTGCCGATAAAGAGTATAATAGGCTTACTTACTCGACGGGTGTTAGCTCATTTGCATCACCGACGCTACCCCACCGAGATCCCACTTGGCAAAATAAGCAATGTTATATTTAGTTTCCTGTCTTCGGATAGGGAATACGCCATTCACGCTGACTATTTCGTATTGTCACCCGCTGAGTATTCCCTCCCGATAGTATGGATCTCCATAGCAACGGATGCCTCGTTTAAAATTTCAAACTTATGAAGATAACCAACATCCAGCCGTAACCGGTTATTTAAAATGAAATAAAATATATAAAAACAAATTTAAGATAGTGGCTATGAAACCCTTTCCTGTTAAGAGATACTATTGTATAGTATTTACTATTTGTTATCTTCAGTTAATTAAATCCCACCATAGTATTTCGTGTATGGGTTGGGTCGAAGTAAATTTAATTTTCGATCGTTTTTATTGTGACGCGTGTTGGGTGTATCTTAACGTAATATAAGTAACTAGCCGCGTAGCGTTCGTTTACTATTGAATCAAAAGAAACTTAATAGACCACAGCTGTTCAATGAAAGGCATCAAATTGTACACCGGCACGATCTTTTCAGATTCTTTCAATGTTACTTACGTGATTCTCTTTTTTATTCTTTTTTTATCAAGTACCATACAACGCTGTATGCTACAAAGACTCCGTAAACATTCGTTAATTACAAGTAGGATTCCGAAGGACCTTACACGTTATTTATTTCTACTCAGTTGGTGTTTTGATTCAAAGTCAAATCTTCTGCGAAAGTTTGACGCTCGTATAGTAACCTATAGGTTTCGGATTTCGATTTTGCACCAGTCTGACAATACTTTTCAATAAAAAAACGATCTGCCCGGTTGCAAGTGCGTACACGTTGTAATAAAAATAGCGCGGTAACATTCACTCTGCTGAGTACGTCACAAGGATGACTCAAGACTTGTAATATTTCTTGTTTCCCGACTCGAGTTGCCGCAAAGCGTTATAGCGGAACAGCGCAAGGCGAGGTTATAGGTCTTAGTGCATTGCACAATCAATTCAAACTTTCTCTGCTCTCAGAATCGTTGCGTGCTTATAATTTTGGGTTTCGATTTAAAAAGACCTGCTATTGACAATGTAAAATGTGTATTGTCTATAGTTACTGCCCATTTACCACTAGTTTGTTTTGGGTGTTTTAATACGAGATAAATATAATGTGACCCATAGACAATTGAAAATTGGTAAAGTGTAACGGGAAGCCTGTAATCATATCACTATTCCGCGGTAACGGGAAATCATAACAGTCCTGGATTGCTTCACAATAATTTACTGGGTTACGACGGGACCTGCTGTCTGTCTAGACTGGCCTCATTCGATCATGCTAATCGGTCGAGGCTTACTACAAGTAGCGATTAGGATCTTTGTTACCATAAATCATAACATTTATTAAGCAGGCTCCAGGCCTATGGTTTTGCGCTTCGATGAACCCGCGATTCCATCTGATACCGTGCTCTGTACAGCAGATGCTTGAATAAAGTCGTTTCGTTTAAAACCTTGATAGAAAAATATGATAAAAAATGATTGGTTTCGTTTCACAGAAACATTGTAGAAACCTATCCACGATGTTAAGTGGGGACCTGCTATATATGATAAATGTGTGCCTACTACAGTATGCGTTTTTACTTTAGTTTCTAAATTTAGTTTTTCAAATTCTAAAAATACATTATAGCCTTACCCTATACGTTACCCTGAACCAGACACCCAGAAATAAAATAAACAACATGATAGTATATGTACCATTGCTTTCATATATATTTCCAAATTTAGCAAAAATTTTAGCAGCCGTCTGTTACCCGCAATAGTATCTAGGTTTGTTGCGACACGCTAATGAGCTAGTTTTTCATTTCGCTCGATATGCGATATCCTCAAAGGGATCCCGTTACAGAAACAAAGCAAAGATGTTTACGAAGTCGAGGGATGACCGGGTACACTGAGTTTCGGCTTCACAAGCTGTTTTGTGCTTCCGGTAGAACAATTAAATATCGTATTTTACGAAAGTATACATTACAGTGTATTCGCTCGCCGACATAATTGTCTTGTTGTCACTGCGATCGAAGCATATATCGAATCTTCGTATAGGTATTATTATTGCTTTGAGACAATTTCTTGGTAGTCTATGAAAAGCAGATATATATATATGTATTATACTTCGAGAATTTGATCCAAATTTTAACATTCAAAAGGGCATGCCTTTACATCTGTAGTGGAGTTTGTTATCTCTCACTCGACATGGCAAAAAAAGTTACAGAAATAGACCGATGATAAATACAGACTGTTCTCCATTACTCCTATCCAATTGTAGTTTTGTTTGGTGACTATCAAGTTTTAGGCTTTCCAAGGCTTCGCATCCTGTGTAGAAGTGTGAGGTCAATTGCGCTCTGTCGCCAACACTTCATTTCGGCTGTGACTCACTTCACTTTAATCTCACTTTTGGCACCAATTAGCCCTTCAACATGCGTGTGGGTGCCGGGTGCATATATTCTTAATGAGACCACAGGTCTTGAACAATTATGATATCATTATATAGTGGGAGTTATTGTTGATGCGCTGCAGCTGTGGTTGGATGTAATATTCATCATATATATTGTAACTTCGTTATAACGCGATCGTTGAGGTCAATAAAATTTATTCGCGAAAAAGCAGGGACGCTTCAAAGTGGGGTTCTGGCGTTTAACTAATAAAAAAATGTCAAATGAACGAAGCTACACTATATATAATTTTGCTATAACTTTGAGGATTCCAAGCTAGTTTGCTTAATGTAGTAAAAGTAGCGTCCCAGATACGGCACGAAATATCCAAACCTACAAGCTACAAATACACTCTGGTGCTACGTATTCTCAGCGTCTAGTTTCACCTTTAAATTGACTTTGCTGTCAGGCTTGTCAACATTTACGGCTTATTGGGTTATTTTTTCCCTATCGTTAAACGGGATACGCTTGTTCCACTAAACTGCTAAAGCATACATCAAATTTGCCGTTGAGTCAAAGCATTGTTATGTGTATAAAAGTTACTGGTAGTTCTGGATTGGCTAGTTGTTGCTTTGCACTATAGGTAATGTTTGTTTAGCATCCTACTGCACTTCAGTGCTGCATCAGTCAACACCAATTTGTAGTTCGACAGCACCCTGGCTTAAATTTCATTAGTCCGAATTGTATTATGTATACGAAACTTAATATCCCTCACACGAGTATTAGCCAGTGTGCTGAGCTCTTCTTAATGATTTTATTCTTGACGGGAATCATGAAATATATACCGTAATGTGTTATTAAAATTGTTCATGTGAAAAAATTCCGTCTGCTGATATAGTTGGATTATTTTTATCGACTTTATTCAATTATTTTGCATTCAACGTGCTGATAAAATGATATAAAACCAAGGATAATTATATCAGGGCGCTATAAATAGCTTGTCTGTATTATAGCCACTGTTTATTCATTTCGATAAGGACATATAAAGTGAAAGTTCTTTTTATGACCCTAAAGTCAATGCTCACCGGTGTGTACTGAACCGCACATAATTCTGCAGATAGAAAAACATTAAACACACAGCAATACTCAAACTTCGTTCAAGTATCATTAACTGGTTTCAAGGAAAACAAATCAACAATTACAAGAGCCTCCATATTTAAGGGAAAATCACACATAGTGTGGTTGTTTCAGTTGTAACCATAAGAGCTTATCTATTTTTCTAAAAACTTTTCTGACGCCGTTTAGATGTGTATTTATAATTAGTCATTAACTTATAAGCGAATGACTAATCGATTGTGAGTGGTTTTGAGTGTTTTTCCAGCGAAGGTATTAATATTTCTAAAAGTTCGTCTGATTTTATCGAGTGCGATTGCACTTCATACTCACACCTATGTTTGTTGTATAAACAATTCGGGTAAAACCCAATATTTCTTCCGGGATCGCATTCATATTTAATAACTGCAGGCAGCAATGATCCCGTGTGTTTTTATTCAAAAGCAGCGGCAAACAATAACATTATAGTTTTAATATGATATAACAGACTTCCTTATGATACTATAATAGGTTTTTCGGGAAGTCAGCTGGTGCAGATCAGCTAGCTTTTGTTGACATAGGATCATGCTTGTGCACTCTTACTGAAGTTAATGCTCTTTGCAAGTCAATCGTGTCGTTTATTCATTGTTTGTACAGTTCCTCAGGGGAAACCGGCGAAACCTTTTTTTGTATTTAAAGACCATTCATTATATGTCAAATAAACCAAAGGCAATTGTTCTTTCACCCTTGGAAAATGACAGCCAGACATTTCCATTAGCGTACGCTCCCTCAAAATAAATTCAGACCAAAAATAAAAATATCGGATTATTTCCAAGTCATACGTGCTGGTTTAAATTTACTGACTGTTTGGCCAACTGACATATCTGTTATCTCTGACGCGTCAAGCTGACGGTAATCAATGATGTCATGTCTGTTAGTTTATTACACACTTCATCGGTACAATTTTTTATGGCTCGATCGGCGGTGTTTATATATTTTATATTGCCTCTAGGTTTATATATGAATACGTCACACCAATTACAAGAAGTAGGTTCGTGATTACGTCATTAATTATAATAAAATTTGTAATCATATCTTATAATGTGGGAGTTACAAGTCCAGACTTTCCAGTTAAATATCGGTAGGCTTGTCACATTTTTAACATCCATATCGGGACAAATCGTATAGCGACAAAGTCTTGTTATCATTCAGACGTCATCGACATTATGACGTTATGAAATTACGATACAATATTGCTATAGGCTATCAGTATATTTTTTTCTCAGAATTAAAACCTGTTCACCAAATTCCAGGACAATCCACAGCAAATTCTTATCAAGCCTAGTTCTATTTTTATCAAGCAAAATTTTAATGCATCGAAATTTTTCAGGGAGAACTAAGTCAACAGATGGGAGCACTCTCCAACAAAGCAAGGCAAGCAAAAGACTTGGTAATGCATTTGCGATGCATTCAAGAAGAAATCCAGGTGATTGTCAATTTCTTCCCCATCACTCCTGCCTTATAATCAATACGTAGCAAATAAAAAGAAATGATTACTTTCACAAGAACTTTAATAGTGACGTACAGTATGAATTATTTATGGCAATTTAAAATCGAATGTGACTCTCCAAGTGCTATCACCCAAAGCAGAGTAGCTATTGCATTTCCAATAATGCTTTTACCCTTCGAAGTTGAGTGTCAAGTCATGTAAAGTAGTATGCCACCGATGTTACATGGTGTTATGTGATAATATTGCTTCTGTTTTTACTTGCACGTTACGTGGTGGCGAAATATGAGTACTCGTTGATATCATACACTATGCTAGACATATAGAGTGTCTCAAAAGTCATTACACACATTGATGCATATTTTTCTTCATTTTTTTTCATCACCCTGTAAGTAGTTCAGTTACTTCACTGTCGATTGGAATATAGCCCTGACCAATGCCATTTATTCATGCACTCCTTGCATAAAGATCTGTATTGTTCCCTGATTTTACCTCTACCCATATATATATGTGATTTCAAGAGTGTAATTTAAACTATAATTACCTAGCACCCATCGCTTATTGATAGCAATAATTTAAGTGGAACATTTTGTCCTTATATGTCCATTGTTTGGATGCCCTATTATTTCATATGACTCATCGAAACTATTACTTCTGCACCTGGGTTCCACCCTTTTGTCCAGCAGTAAATATAGGTTTGACTATAAGGAAACCAAAAGTCATTTTTACTGCTGCTACTATTTTATTATAGTTCATTTGATAGTGTACAGTATTTACACAACTTCATTTACGAACTATTATAACGCTATAACGAGGCTGTGTGACATTTTTAGACGAATTCTGTGGATTACGAAGCTCGTACTATCGCCCAATGTAACGCCCTTATTGAGGCAATCAACCACAAGAAACAAGAACTTATCCAATCTCTGGCATTAGAAAAGGAGTCAAAATGCAAGGTATGACCATACTATACTAGCAGTGTAGTGTGTAACTGTGGATCAATTGAATTTGGGGATACGTTTCATCATGACTGATGACATCTCGTCTTCGTTGATACAAATCTTACAAGTCTCAGATACCGCATCCCAAGGGAGTCATTGTTCTCAATGATGGTGTTATCAGACTGCCAGGGGAAATTCAGCAGTGCAAAAAATATTAAATAGATTATGAAGATTTTAAAGAAAGTATTGAAATCACCAAACATCATGTATTATTCCCTATTCAATATATTCAACAGTTGACTTGGTAAAAAAACGCTGATGTGAATATTCCATGATCCGTGATTTCTAACTCTCTCTAGAAGTACGTAACACTTCAACTGTAGTCGTCTAGTTAAATCATCGTGGGATTACTTGACCCTGGGGTGCTGGGAATTAATATCTGAACTCAATTCGGTTTCGTTGCAAAGGTGAGAAAGTCTAAACCGTCTCACGAACTTGTGTAACAATTGAACCGGAGGAGCTTTTTGTGAAATAGAATCCATTGCTGGAGACGATCATTGTAATATATACAAATCATCCAATCAAGAAGTTAAATCCAAGATTGAATTACGTATTAAACAAGTAAATAGTGAATATATCAAATTGGTGACATGAGATCGGATATTATCTGTCAGAATCTATATTAGACATAACAATATAGCGTCGCAGACTCTACAGGGGATTTTCCACTCGGTGACTAGCATCGAAGCGTGCAAAATTACAACCTTAGCAATCGAGTTTTTCTTTGTTGTTTTTCCCTGCTGCGTTTACTGTAAATCCTTCATTTGAAAACTATCGACTGCGTCTGTGACCTTTGGTGCCAAGTTGGGGTGACAGGACTTTAAATACTTGCTTAATTTACCTTGACTGAGAGCTTCAAAATTAGGTATAATTTTTTGTGTAGTAAACTAACTCTACTGAGACGTCTTGAAGATAAAAATCAATATTTCAAGTAGTCTACAAGATGTTTTTTTCTTCACCACACTTCATGCTTTCTTTCGAATATGCTTGAATTCAGATTGTTATTGGCTGAGTTTGAGTATTCCCTACTATATCCCTTCAAGTAGATCTTCAGAGTAAGCTGAAAGTACCATTATTATTGTAAGTAAGAAAGTCGTTTAAATCTTCTGCGTTACACACTAGTTCTTGTATTAAATCTTCCAGAACCTTAAACATTAGTAGGATTACTCACACATGCTGATACTGTAAGTAAAAAATACTATTTCGCTCCAATAAACCGTGATGTTTTGTCTCAAGACGGCAATCTTAATGGTGGGTTGTGGGTTTAAAACCAGAGCTCCATATATATGATATATACATATAACTCCATATATATATATATATATGATATGCTGCACAAAATTAGTTACATATTGAACCGCTATTCCATTCTTTCCTTTTTTAATTGTTCCCAATCTGGTTTGTTTGGCTCATTTATAGATTTAGGAAGAAAATATATCACCAACATAAAAAAATTTAATGGCGGGAAAAGACATTCAATCTCATCCTCTGTTTTCAATAATAAGTCTTATGCACTTATTATATCGCTTCACGTGGTTAAGTGTTCAAGTGCTCTGAATTGGCTTGTTGCTCAGCTGCGACACTCCTCCAGTATTGTATTATAAACGTATGGAAAGCTTGATGCGTAATCAGCTAGTCAAGTGTTTTGCGTATTCCCAATACCAACTTTCTTTCTGGCTACTTGAGCACACAAACTTTCGAAGAAAATCGTGAGAATCTTACGAATTAATCATCGTTAATGGTTGTCCAAACTGTTGTCAACCTTTCACACTCTTAGAATAGTCATAATTAACTCGGTTTTATTTTATCAGATGGTTCGAGACCAACTTCAGCAATGTACAACTAAACTTAAACAAACGACCGGTTTGCTGGAATACTGCATAGAGGTCATGAAAGATAATGATCCTGTGGCCTTCTTACAGGTCTTTATATACTTTAGATTTTATTTATCCGATTGAAAATCTTTATTTTCATAACTCAACATGCGAATATTTGATGCAGGTGTCATCTGGACTTATTCAGCGTGTTGCATTGACCGAACAGCAGTGGACAGAGCGCCATCTTGTACCAAAAATGAAAAGCGAGTTTGCTCTTGATCTCGATGCAACGCCGTTGCTCCACGCCATCTCAAATTTTAATCTCGTTCATAAAAAAGGTTGTTATTAGTGACTGATATTTTATTTTTACTGTTGATAGTTTTTGAAGGTATTTCATCCATCATATTTGTGCTTTGTTTATTGCAGCACCGGAAAAACCTATGTTCAAAATATCTGAATGCAGCGCAAACAACAACACAGTAACTATATCTTGGCAAGCAAAGGATTGGGCAAATGTTGATGGGTTCTTGCTGGACTTGGATAATGGTTCTAATGGAATGTTTAGGGTGAGTTCCCAGAGTTCCCTGCCCACTTGATAATTGTGGATAAAACTATGAAATATGTCAAGCAGAAAGTGCAGTATCACTGCTATTTGAACAAACGTATATACTGTACTTGACTATTTTTGATCGGATAGAATGATAGGTTTTCTTAGAATTTCTACCGTACTAACATTAAGCTTTTTCTGTAGGAAGTTTATCGTGGTAAAAAGACTATGTGTACAATTGATGGACTCCATTTCAACAGCATATATCGCACTCGTGTAAGTGCATTCAACAAAACGGGAAAGAGTCATCACAGCGAAATCGTACAATTACAAACAGCGCAAGGTATGATAAGAACTCTTCATATTATATTTTACATGCATGATAAACCTATATATATATATATATTCCTTTCAGTTGCCTCATTTTACATGGATCCCTTGAAAGCTCATCCGGATATGAAATTCACCAACGACTATCATACCGTGAACTGTTCCAGTAATGAAAACCGTGTAGTTCTGGGAAGCATTGGCTTCTCTAAGGTAAATAATTGTGTAGTAACTGAAATACGACCCTCTATGCCTAAGATTTTATGACATAAACTGTTTTTTGCAGGGTGTACACTATTGGGAATACTCGATCGACCGTTACGAAAGCACTAATCCAGATGTTGTTTGTGGAGTGGCTTATGTAAGCGTGGACACATCGAGTATATTGGGAAAAGATAATAATGCTTGGGCGATGTACATTGACAATTCGAGAAGTTGGTTGCTCCATGGTGATGAGCACACTAACAGGTAAACTCATTAATTCATATTTTCACGTAACATGCTTGGTTGAAAATTATATTTTCGAGATTAAACAAAATTCAGAGTTAATCAAGTAATTTAATTCCTGAGTAAAATTTGAATTAAAATTAATTCTATTGCTAGAAACTTATTTGCAAGTTTACTTGATACACTGGGGTCGATAACACGTTACCATGACACCATTCTGCTGTATATAGATCAATAGGTAATATGAATGTCATGACCCGCTTTTGTTTGTTTAGTTTATATGGCTGATGTGTATTCAAAGTTGTCATACCATTCTACCTTATATGAGTATAACCAGAGTACATACAATATTAATTCTACTACTTGCTATGTACTTGACTACAGAGTAATATTTATAGTGATCTTGCTAGAATCTGGTAATGCTTCATTACTCATTAATTTAATTAAGGTGTGACGGAGGCGTGGATGTCGGAAGTCGTCTCGGCGTTCTTTTGGATGTTGATCACCAGCAAGTCACGTTTTATGTTAACCAGAAACAACGTGGGAATTCTATTTCGCTGATAAACAGCGATGACGATATGACGAAACATAGGGTCTACTATCCTGGATTGAGCTTGAACAGACATGTCCAAGTTACCCTTTGGTCTAGACTCAAGCCTCCTAGACTGTCCAGACCAGCTCTCTGCCATAGCCATAGTTTTGCTGGATCGCGCACATTGAGCTCTTCTTACAAGAAGAAAATGGTTGGAAACCATGAGCTATTGCACGGCAAGACGAACAGTAACAGTGCCCCTCGTCCAACGAAGCAACCTCCATCCCCGACCGCAACAATGCAGCAGCAAAAACGCAGTCAGAGTAGTGGAGACTTGTGTAGTCAGCAGGGTAGTCCAAAATTATACGAATCTCTGCCATCTCAGCCAATACTGGTTAATGGTGGTTCAGCTGTTTCCAATAAATTCAGCGGTGTTCATAAATTGCCAGTGAACGCAGGCACTTATTCAAAGGATCAAACTTCATCAGAAAATCATAATATAGTGATAGCAAGTGTTAGAGAAAAGCCAGCACTTAAACAGAAACCTCCACAGCTTGTTCAATTGGTCAGAGGTCGCCAGCAGAAGAAATCCAATAAGGTGCCTCCTCAGCCGCCGCTGCGTCGCGGTAGCTCAAACAGCAGCCTCAGCACTGTGGGCAGTGGAAGTGGTAGCACTAATAGTGATACTATAAGTGTGAGATCGCAATTGTCAACGTTTCAGTAATTGGGTTGTCTTCGACGGATAAAGCTGGCCCAAAATCTGCCCTCGAAAAAACTATTTCGAGGAGTAAGGATGTCATGGGACGATGGACCAGTGTTGTGGAGAATTGTTTCAGTACTCACAAATTGGGTCTTACAGGCCCAACACCAACGACCTGAAACATAGCGAAATTCCTGCCAACCGAAAATGTACTCAAGCAACCTTCCACAGCGGGCCTGAAGAATATTGCAAAACTTTTGTTGAACTGGAATACTTCTATGGTCACTAGTACTACTGTATTATACTTATGTACTATATATTTCCGATACATTTTGAATAGTAGTTGAGCAAAATTTTTGATTTCGTTTATATTCTGTGCTACTAAACAGTTGGATTTTCAAAAAAAGCTTGACTTAAGCTACACAATTGCCAGTCGGCCCTTATTCTTTCTATGTACAGTATACCGAAATTTTTATTTGTTTAATTTGTATAGCTTCAACTTTTTTCAGTTCTTGGTTACGAAACTGTGAACTTGTGTATATGTTCCGTAATGTTTTGCACTGACAAGTGATAGAACTGAGCAACTGATTATACCGTATTAGCAATTAATTGTAAGATATAAAAGTCGCTGGAGGTAAATATTTATCTGCGCTTGCCTTTTATATTGGTAATAAAAATGACTTTAATGTTGTATGATGCTATCTTACAAAGTTTGCAGGCTTAATTTTGTGTATGTGCATGTAGACGAAGATTGGGATTATTTTTTAAAATTCGAGCAGGATGTTACTCCCAGGGATGTTCACGGTTATTTCAACTTTGTCGATCATTGTTTCGGTTACATATATGGCTTCTTGCTAGGGTACCAAAAATTAGAGGGTAAATATCGCCATCTAGTGATACCAGCAAATGATTGATGGTCTGCTAACAACTCGACCTCATAACACCCGCCTCGGAAGGGTAATGAGTTTGTAACTTAATAAGATTTGTGTAATGTATTTCCCACTTCCTGTGTTTAAATAAATATTAATTACCGTTCTGGAGTATCACTTAGTTAGGATATTACATGCTGGGTAGTTAAGCTCAATGAAGAATATTATTATTCGTGGCGGTTGAAATTTTTTTCGGTAATTTTATTTCACGCATGACCGCCAAAATAATATTTTGATATTCTTTTGACGACGGCAGACGAGTAATGATAGTATTTCTCCTGTGTATGGAATGTTTGCTTTGAATATATGTTCTTCAGCAGCGGAATCTCTATTGTATGCAATCTATTGTCAGGTATTGTTAAGTGGGTGTGGAGATAAACAACTTTGCGGCCCACCCCATATAGATGATCACTATGTTGACTGACTACGGACCAACGAAAAGTAATCAGACACTTTCTCATACGCCAAACGCTGTATTTGTCAGATTAATGTCACTTTTAATAGTTCCAAGTCCTGGAGACGTGTGATAACTTCTGCCGGCTCCCGTAAATATAGATTCATAATAAAAATATTCATATTTTTTCATTAGATTTTACAACAATGTTATTAATGTAGCCTAAAATGGCTGAAGGATATAAAAGTTCAGTCAATTGTTGGAGCGATTTTTTGAACAACAATCCAGATGTTCAAAGCAGTTCTAAATTGTCTCCTGTTTCCTGTCATTCCCCCGATCAAGTCAAGAATAGTATTCAAACTAACTTAACTGGGACTAGAAGACAATGGCAAGTGTTGCTGAAACCAGAGCCGGAACGAAATGGTTTTCATCTATTCAATATCTTACCAGCTCTGAGCAATGCTTTGCCTTCTGTGGAAAAGAGGGGAAGTGAGAGAAGAAACATTAATTCCGGGGTACTAAATTCAACTATCTTGTGCCAAACGATGTCGAAAGAACTAGAGCTCATCAAAAAACGTATGCGTGGAGTCAACTATGTTAAAGAATTTATAGTCAAGCTGCAAAAGGTTTTAAAAAGGGAACAAGAATTCGCAAGAGATAGACTCAGACGAAATAGTAGTGTCAGATCTGCAAGACTTTCCAGCACCTCCCAAAGTGAGGCAGAGGGAGTTCCTACTGGATCAGCATCCGAAGATCAACAAGACGATGTCGTGAAGTTGCCTAAACTAGGTAAAGTTTATACTGACATGAGAGCATGTGTAAAAATATGCAAAGATATTTGTAACCAGTGGCTGGAGACTTCTTTGGTCACCGATACAGTGTTTGTGGAAAATTCCATCTCCCAGCAGGAACAGTGCGAAGCGTTGCAGTTAAAAATGTTGATGCACGTACGCTGGCTGATTGAAGCGAGATTGCAGAACATTAGTTGTGCAATAGCCTTGTATTTAGACATTGAAGAATGGGAATTGGAGCTAATATTTTACCCACATGAAAATAAAAGATTCTGTAAACTAATTCAGGCGTACAATGAATGTTGTCTGATGAGTCAAAAGAGAATGTCGTGGGCTAAAATGAATTTCCAAGTTGCAAAGCACTCTCATAATGATTCTAGTCAAACTGGTGAGTCTGTTTCTAACGGTTTCGGTGCTAACAGTTCACAGTTTTCGATAACCGACCCTCTTTCAGCAAAAGATATTCTTAATTTGTTGTCTTCTGATTCGCTCCAGAAATTTGGAAGGCAAATCTCAGTTATTTTAAATTCCTCGCTATCCTTCCAAAGTTCTCCGTCTTCTGCTATTGGATACGGTCAAGATGCAGTTTGGTTTAATGCTTCAAAAGTAGAAGTGCGGCCTATACAAACCGTTCAGTCTGATTCTTCTACGGGCACAGAAAAAAACCATTTCAAATCTTCGTTCTGTCGTGTGATTAAGAGGATAGCAGGCATCACCGTTCCGGAATTTGATGAAAAAAAGGGTCGTGAGCAGTGTCACATGCTATTTAAATGGTATAAGTCACACGGATGCCTGATGACGAGCTTTGCCAACGACCTTAGTGTGAGTAGCAGACTTCTACGTAGAAGTTTCACCCCACGTGGGCAAGATGTACCCGACGACACGATGTCGGTCGCGAGTACCGATAACATGAGCGTATACTCAATAAACTCCGACGTGATCACTTCCAAAAGTGTTACATGGCGAGATTCTTGGAGTAATGACACCGTGAAGTCTCTGATAAGTCAGCATCAAGGTTATTTTAGTAGTCTTTTACCTCAAACATTCTTTTTGATATTATTTCACATCTCGAAAGGCACTCCACAAAGGAAAGGTCTCCCGGAACCTTCACCTTCCACAGTTGATTCATATCGTCAGAACATATCTTTTAGAAACGGCACTGACTACCTATTTTTAAACGCCAATGTTTCTAACATGATACAGCTTGGTTTGATAGACGAGAATCTTCGAAAACCCTTGGAACTCATCTCGATCCAACTTGTAATCGACTCGGCCATAGCCTGTTCCGACAATTGCTCCTGCGAAATGATCGGCAAAAGTTTGACGACATTTAACAAGAGCTCTTTGCAGAAACAGCCTAAAACACAACTTACCATCGTAACTTGGAAATGCATGTGTGCTTTGTATCCTCTTTTGCATGTCATGGAAAGCTATCCGTCCAACGATTGCATCGCGACCTTCGTTCTACCCAAAGTGGAATCGATATTAACTGCCATTTTCTCATGGATACAGAGCAAAATTCAGGAATTTTTATCATCTTCGTCGCTCCAGCCCCTGCTCCAGATTATTCTTAGCGATTTGAGAGAGGTAACGAGCGTCAGTCTCGATTGCCTTAGATTGGTAGAGTCCTGTCATAACTATATTGAGAGCAGGCGAAATAGTAATGCAGCTGCGCTGGATATGGCCACGCAGCATTTGCAGAACATCGACATGATCATAACTAACATGCAGGTACTTAGCGGAGATTCTATGAAACTTTTATCTAGCCGATCGTACTTCACTGCATATGATATAGTTTGTCGCTATTTTCCGCCCCAAAAAGCCTGGTTACAAAAACATTTTGTAGATTCTGAAAACGAGAACAAATACGCTCAAGAACTCATACAGTTACTAGTAAAAACCGCCAGCACAGCCGTGGCCCAATTTGACGCTCAGTCTCAACTTGCTGCTATGACTCCCATAGTAAATTCAGTGTATGATTCTTGTCTGAAGTACATTGCTAAAAACAAGATCAAATTCAGCGTTCAAGGAGCTCTGCAGCTCTCGTCCGATTTCTCCACCATCATAAACTACATAACTTCAGAAATGAGTGAGCTTCTGCCTGATGTACATGCGTCCCTCTCATCTCTTCATTCTGTCAGAAGAGCTATTCACGTCGCTCAGCTATTGCAAAGTACATTCAGTCATAGTGACCTCAGTGATAGGGCTGACTTTCACATCAACACCAACAGGTCATCGGTGGCTCCGGACACAGATGATGAGGAAGAAGATCCTGAGCAGGATGAGAAAGATGATAGATTCTGGTTGTCATTAAGAAAACAAGGAATGAATAAGACTAAGAGTTGGACTTCGTTTCTGCCATGCATGGATGCAGAATAAGTTTTTATATATGTGAGAATTATTGTATTATTTGTTGCTAAGGTGTTTGCAGCCAACCACATTCTTCTAGCTAGAACAAACTTGCCTAAAATCCTAAATCTCGCGGAGTTCCTGAAGGTCGTAAAACTGGAGCCTGAAGATTATGAATAATTCAAAAGTTTTCTTGGAAAAGCTTTGATAATGATCTGGAAAATAAGATAATTGCAGAAAATTGCATGAGGTGCTACCTTTTGATAAACAACTACTTATTAGTAACTGGAGTTGAACCTATGGTGCTAAAAACACAGAGGCTCCCATTTTAAAGGGTGTTTACTTGCTTATTTTGTGCTTGTTTTGCACTTTCAGTAATATTATAAGTTTAATCCTTTTATATTAAACTTGAACTATCGTTATCGACATTCCTTTAAAAGCTGCTTTTGTTACGCTGTTATTGTTTAGGAAATTGTTGAATTTTAAATTTTCCAATATTGTAGAAGGCAGCGAAGGAATGCTCATGTCATATGTGATTTCGGGTAATTGAACTAAACTAATTTTTTACCTTTTTTTTACGAATTTTTCATATCTAATTCCTTCATGCAGTGTATTTATTTTACAATCCAAGAAGCAATAGGGTACTCGTTTCTTTTCATATTATTCGATTCCTATTTTTTGAAATACTTTATTCTGTTACATCCTTCACTTCTTATTTTTTTTCTCCACAATACTTTTTTGCTTTAATATTCTGTTTATATTTTTATAGAGATCTCTTTTAATTCCTGGTGTTGTACTGCATAGCCTAATTTCTATTGTCCAAATCATTCCCTTTTAAAAACTGAATGAGCTATATAATAGAGGAGACCATCCAGAAACTTTTTGAAAACTTGGAAACTGCTTACTTAGAGAAAGGATCATGTAAGTGACTTTCTAATTTCATTGCTTGGGTTTCAACATGTTGAATATTTCAGTTGCCTTTTTGTAAAAGTATTTTTTCCTTTACGGAGTTAATACACAAAAATACACAGCGTTTTGAGAAACATTAATCTTTTGTTTTGCAGTTCCTGATGATTTGATGCTGGCGTAAGTATTTTGATGCGTAATTTTATAACGGAGGGAAGGCAATTTGAAAATATTCAAATGTAAAACAATGTTTTAAAAACTCCCATAAAGATCCAAATATTTTCTACCAAATACCATGCACAACAAATATTTTCTAACCAACCCCGAAAAGCACTAAATTTCAGAAATTTGGCCACAAAAGAGCCAATAAGACAACAACCGTGGTGCATAGCCCACTTAGATAATGTGTAAACAATAAACTGTTTGTTTTCTAGACTTGATTCTATTTTTGGCCCAATCTTTCTGTCTGCCCTCGATTTGGTCGATAAAAATTCAGTTACACATTACACTACGGAAACCGAGAAAGAATTATTTCAGGTACATGGACCATCTATTAATATTCCTTTCAATTTTGTGCTCATATTGGATTTCTTCTCAGATTGTTGGCAGCACTGGAAAAATTTACTG
>QXVX01006879.1:0-21257 GCA_013436065.1 Halocynthia aurantium
ATTCTTTTTTTCGCGGAAACAGCCCGTACAAGGTGAACCGGGCTGATGAAGATCGGCAGTAGCAGACATCGAACATCGAGGACTGTCAGAAGACTACAAACAGATAAACGTTTCTTACTATTTATGCTGAAATATGTAGGCTAATGTTGACGTATATGTTAAATGTTTTCAGACCTGGCATTTACATCCACGAGCAGATACCAGTAGAACAGGCATGAAAAACGCTGCAAAGGATGCAGACGTAAGTTGTGGAGAGTTTCTCGAATTAAAATAATTATTACAAGCTCAAAATTATTTTCATTTTCTCCATATTAAGGAGCGTCGAATCTTTTGCGCCGACTTAAGATGCAAAAGCTGTAACCGTCGAGGAGACTGCGCAACTGTATGGTCACATATGTTATACCGTATTATTTTTGAAATGCATTATGTTTAGTCAACATACATATTCTGTCATTGCTATATTATTATGCAGGAACGGTCAGTACAAGACTAGAACGGGTTGGAGAACATTAAGATGACTACTCGATGCCGAGAAGGGGAGAAGACTGCTGACAGATAATCATTTTATATTTTTTGAACTCCAAATCATCATAGTCATAAAGTCGACTAATGTAGACGTCAATGTCAATGTTTTTAGATCTAGCATCCACATCAACGAGAAGATGATACCAGTGGAACGAGCATGAAAAACACCACATAGGGGGCAGAAGTGAGTTGCGAGAAATTTTCTCGAATTAAAAATACATCATAAGTTCAAATTCTTTTCATTCTTTAACCGTTGCGGAGACTACGCCACGGTATTTACTACTATTTTATTAACCTCTATGGGCCTTTATTATATTGTAATTTTACTATCATCCTAGGATTGCTTTTACGCCGGGTGGAATGGCAATCGCAAAAGCTTGAAGCGATGGAGAGAATGCACGAAGGTATTGCAATATACTTTAAAAAAAGATAATGTAAGGTACTAGGCATAAAGCGCATGCATTCTGGTGATAGGGTGAGACGTTATTATTGGATGGCCTGTCGGCCATAGGAAATTTGTTGACTGCGTGGGTCACTTATCCTATTAACATATTTCCAACACTATGGGATGTTTGCCTATGGTATATATAAATTAATGAAAATGTCTTTTGTTGTCTTATATTGGACTTTCATGTATGCTGCCTTCCATTTAGTAAGCATATTTACTTGAAACGATTTGGTTTAAATCCATGTCGGGCGCTTGTTTAAAGCAATTGTCGCGAAATTACTCCAATGAGGGCTTTATTCATAAGCAAACTTATTATACGCTGATTTTATCGTATACATTCAAGCATATTATTGTAATACACAGCAGCTCAGACGTAGAACGTCGTGGGATCCGAAAGCAGGAAGACTAGAGACATCGGGATAAGGATAAGTTGATGAGTATTTCATATTTATTTCTTTATTACTGGGGAGCCTATTATTATTAGGAAGCTCCGCAGGTGCACATGTGGAGCTTCATTACCGGAACTACTTTCAATTTCCGAACTGATTTTTATTGAATTTCATATGCCTAAATTATCTTGTCTTGCTTGTTACGCATGTCGCGACGTATTGTAAACCAAAAATATTTCACGCTACCGGCCGGCCGGTCGGCCGAAACAGTTACGCTCCGTTAACGCACAACTGCATCGGCAGTTATTCAACAGATATACAGTGTATACAGTTCCAAAGGCGCTAGTGGTTGTATGCTGACGTCAACGGTTGAAGATACACCCTCTTGGTGGTTGTATGCTGACATTGGTTGAAATCACGCCATCTAATGGTTGTATGAATGCATCGGTTACATATACGCCCCTTTACATGCTGACGAGGGTTACCTTCCAACCACCCTTCCAGTGGTTGGATGCTGACATTTGTTGAAAACACGACATTTAGTGGTTGTATGTTGACATCGTGTGAGGACACACCCTCTAGTGGTGTTAATATATTGTGGAATGTACAATGCGATTACTAGGCCTAGCTTGCAATTATATTCCTCGAATGTCTTTTCCTCACTGCAGTGACTGCCTGTCTAATTGCGTGAGGGTTTATTCTTTAATAAACCCATTACGAAGGGTGACACCTTGTCGTGGTGTAATGGCTTTAAACTAAGATCACCCAACAGGCTGCTCGTGTAATATATTCGCAGGTTTGAGATCGAAAATCCAGGTTCCGCGAAGAGGTTCAAGGTCCTCATGCCAACATCATATATTCAGCATTGCATACTGCCGTATTATACTACAACTACAGAAGTGGCACGAAAAGCAGCAAGAACAAAAATTGATCACTTGAAACTCACGCTAATATAAATATCTCCTTCATAGAATACTTGAACGTGGTGTAGTACATACGGAGTATGTCATTACTTTCATGCACCATGTCGTATGTGTAACTTATCGCTGCTCCGCCTTTTTTGAACTGTCAATAGCCATCTGTATTTTTTATTTCAATTCTGAAGTTTCAAAATTATTTCATAATAAAATAATAATTCCAATGATATGGTGCTCATGTTTCTGATTGTTATTTTTGCATGACAAAAATCACAGGATTTTCTTGAAAAGGCAAGTCCAAAATTAGATATTCGGCTTGCAAGTCTGCTCTTAGACCTGTATCTAGTGGTCCTGGTTCACATCCCCTATATGGAGATGATGAGTCTTCATTAAGTAACAGACCTTCCTGTGCTGTGCTGATGACTTGAAAATTCAGCATATGTTTTTGCAATATATCTGTGTGGCACATATATAGTTTGCTGCCTATCACCAGTAATTTAGAATGCAGATGATACACTCCATTGATCTGAACTAAGCACGGTAGTGGTGATAATGCAACAACTTTACGATAGACAACAACGGGAGTTCTGCAAAATTAGGAACAATTTTAGTCGCGATAATAAATCAGCTTTGACATCGTAAAGTCATTATGACTTGCATAACGTGGTAAACCGTGCTTTATGTGTATTAAGATAACCGGGAATGGATGGANTTGAAAATTCAGCTCATGTTATTGGCATGTATCTGTGTGTAGCACATATATAGTTTGCTGCCGATCACACGCAATTTAGAATGTAGTTGATACACTGCATTGATCTGAACTAAGGACGGTGATGCTAGTGGTGATAATGTGACAACTTTACAATTGACAACATGCATGTTCTGCATGCGTGTACAATTCTACTTATTCACGGAAATGTAATTATGTGACTGACGTTAGAAAATCCAATGTGCGCTATGAGCGGTATCCGCGGTATTAGCGGTATGAGTTGAAAGAAATGGTCATCGGTAGATGGCGACACGCAGGGACACGAAGCCATCTACTTAAAATATACTGCCTCTAGCGATGAACTGTAGTTTAGGATTTTTTCGACGCTCTGGTTCTTTTGGAAACTTGATTACCAGTCATGGTGTGTGTATAATATTTCTACGTTATCTTCACTAATCCTGTGATTTGCTACATCTCTGATATTTGTAACGTGTACTGATGAAGTACTGGAACGAGATTTTCATGTCGAAGTGTTAATATGGCGATATTATTTTACAGGCTGATCAAGAGCAAGTGAAGAAGAGACGTACTTTTCGTAAGTACACCTACCGTGGTGTAGACCTCGATCAGCTTCTGGATATGTCCAGGTACTGCAATTATCTTGATTCTCTAGTCATCTTGCAATTTGCCCCTTGATCTTGTTGCTGATGATAAAAACATAGCTGAATTACTCTGATGGTTTTCACTTTGACCTGAAACAAGAATATATGAACCCGTATTTCAAACAAATGTTCTCCAGTGGCTTATTGTCGATTTATTGTACTTTTGTTGGCAGAGAGCAGCTTATGGAACTTTATCCTTGTCGCATTCGCCGTTCTTTCAGTAGGGGCGTCAAGAGGAAACATAATGCTTTGTTGAAAAGGCTTCGCAAGGTAACAATAAATGCTGGGCATAAATTCAATGTGTGAAAGCATAAAATTGCTTATACCAGTTTTATCGTCTTTTTCTTTTATATCAGTGACTCCAATAGTGTGTATTCATGAACTCGGGCTTTAATATCTTTGGCATGTAGTTCCGTTACTGATTGGAAGCAGTGAAATTATTTTGGTAATTTATGTGTATACCTCACCACTCACACACACAGAATGGAGAATAATTGTTATCTCCACAGCATAAATTTACGGTGATATTCTACTAGAATTACCCTTGATCTCGAAGAAACTCGTATATTTGGGTGTGTAACCCATCAAACTGCAGTGTACGTTGCGTTATTTGGGCCAGGCCTGCAAGACCCTTTTTCTAAGTTCATTTCAGTTCCTACACACTGGGGGATGTTTACGAATTGAAGGTTCGGGTTGAGAGTGTGGTATGGTTACTGTTTTAATAGAGTTTTAAGGAGAGGGGTGTGATTTCCATTATTTACCTCGATATAAAGTAGTAATAATAATTTGGCGTTAGCGAAATGACTTGCACATGCAATGTGTATACGGCCAAACTATACACATCAGATATTTGAAATTTTGTATAGAGTTTTGGGTCATCTCCCAGGGGAGCTGATGAGCTCTAAACTGATAATTAGTGCTTAACATTCTGCTATATACTCCAGAATGATTTTCTCTATAAACACTCGCATTGCTGCACAGTTATCGGGCTTTATGAACCGAGGTGACCCAAGAATGGCGACAATGCCAACTCAGATTCTGCTAGTAAATTAGTACTTTAATGAAACTTTGTTTCACCTGATGAACGAATGCGATTGACATTGGAAACTAAGTGTTGAAACTCTTGTATGCTGAGTTTAATGTATTCCGTCTACTGTAAGATGCTCACTTCGGAAAGAATATCTCCTCTGGACTATCAATCAATCTTATTTGTTTCAAACAGTTTTATAATCTGCTGCGACTTGATATTTTATGGCAAAGTATTGCATTCGTTTATTAGGCAAAGAAAGAGGCACCACCCTTAGAGAAACCAGATGTTGTCAAAACTCATTTGCGTAATATGGTTATCGAGCCGGAGATGGTCGGAAGTGTAGTCGGAGTCTATAATGGCAAGACCTTCAACCAAGTGGAAATAAAGGTAGGATTTTGTTGAGCATTATTTTATTTTCTGATATTTCTTGTTTTACTTGATTTTGATTTTTTTACAGCCTGAAATGATTGGACATTATCTGGGTGAGTTTAGCATCACTTACAAGCCGGTCAAACACGGAAGGCCTGGTATCGGTGCCACCCACTCTTCAAGATTTATTCCTCTGAAGTAATTCCTTTTTTTGTGTTTCGTCAATCATGCGAGAAATGCTTTTCAAATGTGTATGTCGAAATATAAAATTCAGCTATAAATTAGTGGCGATTTTCTTATCATTTGAAGAGCCATGTACGACGCAAATTAATTGCAAGGTTATTTCTTTTTGGATGGAAGATGGGTAGAGGTATTGAAGAAGTATTCACAGTACACCCGTTACCCAAAACTCTTATTCGACACTTGGAAAGCTGATGTCATCACAAAATAGTTAACATGGTTCATTCTCATCATGTACACTATTGAAACACTCTCTGGAATGAGATTGATGCCACAATTTCTGTATTATTCGATGCTTGTGAGATTGAGGAGTAAAATAATTGGTAGACTCGTAAAGTGAATCCTATGGAACTGGATAGTATCGAGCTTGTATTATTTTGCAATGATAGTATACAAATAAGAACAGTTTAGCATGTGGTAAACTGTTTTTATCTTCTGCAGAAGTCTGCAAATGGAGAAATGATAGCTAAGAGGGAATTGTTATAAAAAAGTACCAGAAAACCTGTTTTGTTGACCCAGTCAAGCTAGCATTTACACGGAAGTATCCCTACTGCCTATTCAACACTCGTTAAGGATTAATTGCATTATGAGCAAATATTTTATGGAAATGCATACCCATTTAGATGTTAGCAGATAGTAGCTATAAAATCATTGGACACAATGTACGCTAGTATATGATTGCGTAGTTTATATGATAAGGATTAGGCATACCAAACTTCAGGTCTTTAACCCCGAGCTTCACCCACTTAGAATCCAGATTTTCTACATTGACCCCAGCGTGGTTAACAATAATGTCCAAATGATGACCATCCGCCATCATGTTACTAGTTTGCAAACTGTTATTTGAAAAAAACGGTATTTTTAGGTAGCGGCATGGAAGTAGATAGTTTAAAGCTTGCATATTCCAAAATATAATTTAAATCATTTTGATATGGTCCAGGTGTCGTAACAGAGATTCATCTGTATATCGAGAAATTAGTTTGAGCGGATGTGTAATCGAACACGTGTCTGAGCTCTTGCTATTTCTTGAAAGTCTGTGGTCGAGATTGCCTTACCTTATCATTACTGATTTTTCCGCTTTGTGGAGTTGATTGTATGGTTATTTCCTAGAATAATGTCAGATTTGATACCAACAATTAAGGATGGAGATAATATCCAAATATTTGAGGAAGACAGTGAAAGCGAAGATGAAACTGGTCAGGTATTCACGAAGGAGATGAGAAAACGTAAGAAAGCTGAAGAAAAGGGATTCAATTCGAACTTTGTCTTTGATACGGATAATAACACTGAGGAAATAACTTGGTCCCTCGATTGTGCACTTGAAATGGCTAGAGTTAAACAGAGCAATCAGTCATCTGTGGATCACAAAATTGCTGAAGTGCGCAGAAATCGATTGATAAAGAAAGCTCATTTCACTCCAGATTGTCCTGATAGTACTGTGGTGGAAGTAGAAGCCAGTGATGATGATGAAGAACAGTCGATGTTGGTTGCGGACAAAGTGAAAACTAAAGAAGTTAAACTTAAAAAAAATACCAAACATAAAAATGATGAGGAATTCGATGACGAGATACGCAAGACCATTGCTGACAAAAAAGCAGCTTTGATTTCCGAGAAAGATGATAGTGATGAAGAATTTTTCATCAACTGCCCGAAATGGAATCCGAAATTGGGTTTTCAGGACATGAATTTATCCAGACCCCTTTTGAAAGGTATCAGCGTGTTGAATTATGTCACCCCTACACCCATACAACAGGCGGCAATACCGGTCGCCTTAATGGGTAAAGACATATGCGCGTGCGCTGCGACAGGCACTGGAAAAACAGCTGCTTTTATGTTACCGGTCCTCGAAAGACTTGTATACAAGCCACGAGTTGCCCCCGTGACAAGAATTCTTTGTCTGGTCCCCACTCGTGAACTGGCTGTGCAAGTGCATTCTATAACAAGACAGTTGGCTCAATTCACAGATATTCAAGTTTGCTTAGCTGCCGGTGGTCTAGACAGGAAATCCCAGGAAGCAGCCTTGCGGCACGGACCAGATATTATAGTTGGAACTCCCGGAAGAGTAATTGATCATTTACAGAACGCCCCTTCCTTTCAGATAAAGACTGTTGAAATTCTCATTCTGGATGAAGCGGACAGAATGCTTGATGAATTTTTCGAGGACCAGATGAACGAAATAATTAATCTATGCTCTCCTAACCACCAAACCATGCTCTTTTCTGCTACAATGACAGACCAGGTGAAGGATTTGGCAGCCGTTTCATTGAACAACCCCACCAAAATATTCATAAACAGCAATACAGAAGTTGCGCCGTTTCTGCGCCAGGAATTTATTCGTATACGACCCAATAAGGAGGGCGACAGAGAGGCGATCGTATGTGCCCTGTGTTCTCGTACTTTTGTGTCGAACGTGCTTATTTTCACTCAGACCAAAAAGCAGGCTCACCGAATGCACATTGTTATGGGATTGCTGGGGTTGAAGGTAGGCGAATTGCACGGGGACTTGAATCAAGCTCAGAGGCTCGAAAGTTTGCAGAAATTTAAAAATGGTGAAATTGATATCTTGGTTTGCACTGACATAGCTGCTAGGGGTTTGGATATAAACAATGTGAAAACCGTCATCAATTTTACTATGCCAAACACCGTCAAGCATTACATCCATCGGGTGGGAAGAACGGCCAGAGCGGGCAAGGTTGGTCGGTCTGTGTCGCTTGTAGGGGAAACCGAAAGAAAAATGCTCAAAGATATTGTCAAACAAGCGAGAAACCCAGTTAAGAGCAGAATCGTTCCTCCAGGCGTCATAGAGAAATTTAAAAGCAGGCTAGAAGAACAAGATGATGAGATTGATGAAGTGATCAAAATGGAAGTTTCAGAGAAAGAGTTAATCAAATCGGAAAATCAGATTTCGAAGGGACAAAAACTGCTGGAGAAAAAAACTGGAAAGCAATGCTACGAACCGCAGAAAAGAATGTGGTTTCAGTCGCACTCTGATCGAGAGAACAGGAAAGCCACCCTGCTTCTCGGCTTTCACTCGGAGGTCAAAGGGAAGAAGTTGAAGAAGGGCAAAAAATCCACATTTGTGACACGTCCCAGGAATGCTGAAGAGCGAGCTGCCCTTGAATTGGAAAAGGTCAAAGCGTATCAACTGCGGGAAGCCAAACGAAACAGGAAACCAAAGCGCGCTCGAGCTTGTGCTGAAAACAATACTGATAGGACGTCGAAAAGGCCGAAGCTGAAAAACAAATCTTCGTTTGAGTCTGAACTTACAAACACTGGTAGGCATTCGGTAAAGAAATTCAGGTCTGGGCCAAATTATCAGGACCGTATGGCAATGGGTTTAGGACCCAAAGGAAAACAGAGAAAATCTTCTAAGAAACCAGGTGGAAGAAGATGATAACTCATTTGATTGCTATGGTATTGTTCTATCGAATTGTCGGATCCAAGTGAATGCAGTCTAGTTCATGTATGCTGTGAGGCATCACAATATCATTCATCTTATGCCTTCTATGGATCCTTAGTTGCAGGTCTGGGATTGTTTTGTTCGAGCGAATAAAGTCTGCCAATGTCCTTGCAACATTTGTTTACTTCCTCAAACAATAAACTGAAAACTCGAGATATTTCTATTGTTTATCCATATCATTTTTCCAAAGATAGACTTGCTTTTGTTGTGACCATTGCAAAAGACGGACAAACATAATGTTAATTCTTTATTAGAGATATAAGTTACAGAGAAACAGTAACAAACTTGGTTATTGATATGTGACAACGAAAGCAGCGGTCATGATTAAAGAAAAGTAAATAAAATCAAACAATAAACAAAACTTTCTGCCGTTCACAGCAGGATGGGGTGGATAAATATACCTTGGGAGTAGAATGTGGAGCATGAAATTGCTTGGGAGTGAATACAAACTAAATGGAACAGAAAAAATCGACTCTTCATATATATGGAGAGAGAGAGTTAATTATTTCTCTTTCAAATAGTTTTTATTGATGAAGAATCAAGTATTTACCAAGAGGTGGATGATGCAAAACGTTTGCAGACCCCTGGTTCAAATACAAATATATATATTTCGTCCCTCGGTCCATGCTTAGTCGGGAGTTAACGTATAACTTCCATTACCATATGACGATGATCATTCGATACGACACACTATTAAATAAATTAAAATGGGAAAGAGTCCATATAGGATAAGTGTGCAGTGAGTGGGAACTTTCACTCTGAAAAAAACAACTGCATAATACAATGTGTCCACATGTAAAATTGTCAAGAGTTCAGATAAGAAAGTTATACACGCTTATAATTTGTGGACAGTATGGTTCAGGCGCTTTCTTTCTTGCTGGTTACGTGTATTACCATTGACAGTGGGTCGAGAACGACGTTCTAATACTTTTATAGGATATTCGTGGTTGCGCAACATTTAATACCCACCGATCGTACATAGGAGTTACTAAAAATCTTTTATTGATGTTGCTCAATCATGTTTTTTTATCGTTTTTCGAATTTTCGTAACTGTATCTACCACTTGCGCAGTTTTTCTTTCAGGTTACTTTAAAACCGGAGCCCTATCAATTAGAAATTGATTTCCCAATTAACTTGATCTCGCTGATTCGCCAAGTGCAATACTCGAATTACAGAAATTGAGAATGATACAGCAGCCTCGATTCAAATGCATTTTGCAGACACAGATAAAATACTCCAAAAATTACTCACCAAACGAATTACGGAAGCTTCATATATGAAAAGATTTTGAGTAATAAGAAAAGAAATGTAAACAAACAAGCAATCATTTGCCGATCCGTAACCTGATTCCCGATTGGGGAACTCTGGTTAATAACTACATTTCTGATTTAAGTAGGAGAAAGCGCTTGTAAAATATACAAAGTTCATTAAATCTCAAGTTCGAGTGAAGAAGGTCGAACTTTCTTGTTATTCTTTTCCTTTTTCGCCTTTTTACTCTTCTGCTTATTAGGCTTCACATCAGCTTTCACTGCCTCTCCGTTTTGTTCCTCTGTTGGTGGATCTGGAGGCGGTGGAGGCAGATCTTTGTCAAGTTCCATCATTGATTTAGCTTTCGCCATTCCCTCATCCGTTGACATCACTTCGGTGTCATCAACGATTTCTTCGTCTTTGGTCCGCGCCATTCTCTCATCCGTCGATATCACTTTGGTGTCATCAACAATTTCTTCGTCTTTGGTCGCGGGCGGCGGCGTTGTTGCAACATCTTCGTCACTTTCGCTCTGCGATTGTGGAGTATCTGATGGTGATTCGGATACAGATACGTGCTTCACTGCGATCTCATCACCCTTTCCTAAAGAAGATCCTCTAGATGACGACAGAGAGCGAGTTTGCTCTTCGTCCGGTGTGGCTGGTGGCGATGGCTGGTTTCCCATACTATCGGCACTTTGAGTGCGTTCGACAGTAATACTGGGACTTTCCTCTTTCTTTTCTGTGGACGGTTTGAGTGTTGCAGGAGGTGGAGGAGGCGATTTTGGATCCTCCTCAGCGATTGCTGGAGTGCTGTTAATGACAAAGTTAGGATCTTCCGGTGAACCTGGTGCTGGTGGAGGCGAGGGGAGATCCTTATCTACATTTTCGAAATCTGGTGTACGTTTAATAGACGGGGGTTTCAATGCAGCAGGGGGCGCCGGTGGTGACTTATGAGAATCTTCCATTTCCGGATCTTCCTCTTCTGTTAAGGATGACGCAGCCACCGAGTTTGCATTGCTATCTTCGCTAAGAGTGCTGGGAATGCGTTTGCTGTCACTCTTCTTAACTGAATTTGGCTTCAGAGCCGCGGGAGGGGGCGTCGGTGATTTCGGAGTTAAGGGAAGTGGGGAAGATAATGGAGTCATTCCGTCTGTCTCATTGTCTTCAGTCGATTGTGGAGACTCATTGCTCAAGGATGCTTTCTTTGGTGATTTCGGTGACAGCCTTGCATTGCCTCCAGGTGGAGGTTTGAGAGCACTTGCTGGCTTATGGCCTCGTTTCTTAGGAGCACCTGTATTAAAAGAATTATGTTCAATTTTTGCTGCTCATATATTCTGGTTTCAATTCACGTTCGCGTTTATGAAGCTACGGTGTAGCTAAACAATTGATATGGTAATATGTCAACTACTGTGGCATTTAACGTCCTCTTTCGTCAGCAGAATTGAAAAGAAAACTCAAGTCAGTTGTACCGGAACTCCATTAGGTATTTTCTATGGGAAATAACCAAGCAAGAGAGCAAAGTCGAAAGCGGTTGATGTAACGCGACTAACAAGGATCGCTAATTAATCAGCAGTAACTAGCGGTCATAGTGGTTCACATAATTTGACAAGTTGAAAAGTGCTACATGATTTCCAGGAAAGGTTATTGTCTGTTTTTTTCCCCTGGAAATTATCGTCCTTGATATGAGTGATTGATTGAAGGATCGTGCAAAGAGTGTATGAGGATTTTCGCGGCAAACTCACCGTTCTCTTTGCTAGTCTGGGACAGATCTTCATCAAGGGATACTTCAGCCATCATCGCCTGAAAAAAATTTTTTTAAAGCGATGGTATTGATTCACTGATTATTATCTACACTTATTTGCAATGATGAATAAGCAGGAACGAGAAGGATGATGCTGACATTGTTTCATATAAAATGTAAAGACTGGACGCGTCATCATTTAACTACCGCTATTTATCAATATGGTTGAAACTTGGAGCAAGCAAGTGATTTGCAGGAAGTATGACGTAGTAACCGGGTTGACATATAAACGTGATTGAACTGTCTTCGTTTGTCTTAACCTTAAAATACACGGAAGCATTTTGAAATATTCTATCAGAAGCCTGGTAAAATTACCAAAAAAGGGACGGTTCTTCAAGAAGATTAATGGCGTCATAGAAGAGTCAATTCGAAGGAGATGCGTGTAGTTTAACTTCAGTCTGTTTCCACATTCGATATTAAATTCTCATATTGTTACAATCTAATCTTTAGTATTTGCTATCTTCTACATATCAATATGTAGTTCTAATCACTGTTTCCTTCACCTTCTGATAATGTCGATTGCAGAGTTACATTTTGGTAACTCTACGACCAATATTAAACGTCAAATACAATCTGAGTTACGTAAATTAGAGTACACTATGGACAACATTACTAAATGGAACAAACTCTTGAACTATGAGCTGTTCCAAAATATAAAATAAATACCACACACGCTTTTAGATATTCTACTCTCGTGAATGAATATGTCAGTCAAGTGAAAAACTCATAACATTCCACGGTAAGGTCGAATTTGCACGTATTAGGCTTACCAAAAAGTTGTAAAATGTTGCTATTGCGCGCTGTGAACTAACTTTTATTCGCACGTTATTTTATTTTCTCTAGTTTATAATTTACAGGCAGTAATAAAAAAGATATATTTATTGATGAGAATTTCTTAGAAGATGTAGTAATGAAACTTATTTGCTAACCATAACCAGATCAGTATAATCAATAAAACTTGAGTGATGAATGAATGTAAAGCATTTTACCATTTCCCTGATGTGTTGTTTGGAAGGAGGCCTCCTGTTTCCGTTTGCACGGCCTGGTGGTCTGGCTCTATTCTTTGTAACATGCTGTAATTTCTGGTTTCCACCCTGATAAAACAAAACATGATGGTTACATTACACAAATAATGCACTATAAATCTAAGTATGTATATTCTATATACAGATCTTAAATCATTCGCTTTGTCAATTTTTATCTGCAGTATCTTTTCTTATTAATAGACCGCTTATGTTACTTTTGAATGTATTAATTGCTAGGCTTTGATCTTATATGGTCATCAGTTCATCTCATTTCGATCAATTCGTGTGCGTTTGCAGTTCACTGGGTAAAAGGACATGTTTTAATGATTTTATGTCGATGCTGAAAAGATCTGGCAAGAATAAGAACGACATTCTTTAATTTAAGGTAATATTTTGGATAACGACGTGTCAGACCATCAAAATCAATTGTCAGGTAGACAAATTGGACTTGTCTACATAGCCCTGAAGTTATCATCCGCTTTAGTTAAGTATTATATTCTCCGTTCAAAATAGCCTGTCAATTTAGCTGGCAAAATTATGAGGCTCTTTTAATTTGACATCAAAAATCACTAATCCTGATGACGCAAATGCGTAATTAGATTGCGTAATTGAAATAATGAGCCTGGGATATGGGAATCGTGCGTACGCTATTTATAGAGCTCGTTCAACTGAACAAGGTTAGAATTAGCAAACATAAGGGCAAGTACACGGAACCGCAGCAAAAATCGATTTATTTTATGGTCGTATCAGCAAATAAATGAAACGATACAGGAAGCAAGCTTCATTCGAAGTATTGTACAATTTATATTTGATCAGAAAACTTCCTTGTAGAATATTAATAGGAAACGAAACTGCTGTAGTCTATATGACTATGCCGTTCAACACAAAAGTCCAAGTGGGTAGTTATAGTATCAAGAACTCACAATAGTTGAGAACGATAAGGCTTCTTGGATTTTTACAACCCACTTTTCTTGCTCCTCTGGAGTTTCGGTGTAGAAGTATTCCCTTTGTATCTGCTAAAGTGAACATTGAGATATTTTGTAATATTCGACAATGAAAACATCTGGATGTAGTTGCGTGTGGTTTCTTAACGTACAAAATTCATATCGATGGCAAATATTTAGCAAACATGTTCTTTGCGGTCTTTTATCCATGAATTATTAAATACGTCATACTTTGTTCAGTGTGGTAATTAATCATGACGAATATTTTCTCTTCTGCATAGCTACAATACATAAAGTAACGTTAATACAGATGTGCTATGCTTGAGAAATTGAACGGACATATGTATGTTACTACGTTACGTTTTCCTATGTTAGCATTATTGAACGGAATGAATTACTTGAGAAATTAATTTCAAAATATAACCTGCTTAGCGCTCGAAGCATTTTTATCTTTTACATTTGTGTTTTTCGTCGGTTCGAGAATTATCGTATTTGGGTTCTTTTTGCAGTCTTTTCGCGGCGCCTTCACGCATTCTCGGAAAAGTGATAAATTCATGGTGCTGCACGTCTTCTCAGAGCCGTCTGAGGTCTAAAAAAAGATTGAGACTTTTTTTTTAGCTCAGTGTGTACTCACAGGGTACCACAACAGTTACCTAATAAGGTAATCTCTAGTTAGTGGATATATTGATTTCATTATCTTGAACAGGGGCTGTGTGGCCCAGTTTGGTAAATTAATGATCACAGCATCGAATAATCAATATACCAATAGATTAATGAGTGCTGGGAATCGTATATCCACACAAGTAAATTACTCGGCTTATCAATGCTCATTGCTCCCACAATGTATCGGAAATCGTTGCTAAGTTACCTTGAATTCATAAAAGTACAAAATGCCATTTGACAGCACGCAATAGCGCTTCCTCCAACGCTTTCTCAACCAGCCTCCGTGTATGATTTTGAACAGCCATCCCGCGGTCTCTGGACTGGAGAATGTTGCTGCGGCTGGGATGATCTGTAATATGATTGAGCCGTTAATTTTGCTATGATTGAAACATCGTTCTTCTCGTCATATCGCTGATACAGTGAGTGCATACACATCAATGTGTGTTTTAATGAGAGCTAGACTCATTCTAGCCCACAACGGATAACAGGAAACAAATAGATACTGTTCTAGAATAAGGAAATGAGATTGTCTACTTTTCAAGCAAACGACTGCAGTGTTTGTTTTACTACAGCAACACAAGATTTCAAAAGATCCTTAGTCTAAATTAGTAAATGTTCATTAGTGTTATGTTTATAAAGCTGTATCCCTATGCAGCACAGTCGACATTTGTTCATGTACATTTCTGTGCTGACATTATTGATTCTAACGATCTAGATAAAAATTTGAAAACTGTGTCATCCATTTTTCTGATATTGATGGTGTAAATTTTGTTAAGCATATTGATATTTAGACGTTTCTTATTTTTGTTGGCTGATATTAGCAGTAGGTGTCTTATAAGTTACAGAGCTAATGTAACATTCAAATTACTCGGACTCCGATCGATCAGTGGTGTAGTTTTGTCAAATCACGTTCATTTTCCTTGCAAGTTTTCAAGTCCCCGGCGGTTGAAATCGATTAATTTGGCTACATATCAAACCAGTTGTAGTTAATAGCCCCGTTTTGAGTGCAGATGCACTATTCCATTCACAACAGTCGATAAAAAAAGCCATAAAAATTGTTTGATGAGAATAGCTCATTGCTTTTGTTCGATAGATAAAAAATAATTTGTATCAACGACATAATTCACTCTATCAACTTGTATAAGCTGGTGATTTCTTGTGAGTTTTTGAGGATCACGAGATACAACATATCATCATTTCCTATCAGTAAAGAAAATACTCATCTCATGATCAATGAAATTTCAGTACGCAGTAAATGCCGTAAAAATTCAAATAATTTTGGATAGCCAGAATAATTAAGGAGGCTGTGTTTTGTCCTATCTGCCAAATAATATGAGTTCGAAATGCCAATACTGTATAGCAGCATAGCATATTAGAAGTGAGTGTTGAAAAAGCTAATAAATGTAAATTACTTGAAAACTCTACCTAGCTTATTAGTAAAGACAACATGATCGCATGAATACATAATGAATGATCTTATCATGCTGAGATCACCACCTTCTGCCGATTAAAAGTAAATATTTATTCTAATGGTACGAAAAATTACTGGATATAAAAGAAGCAAATGTGATGTCTATGTTCCGTACATAGGTTTCCTTTCACTTGCTTATTCAAAACATTCATTCATAGCGCACTAATAACTACGGAACTATAGTCAAAACAACCAACCAATACATCCCGTATACAGCATTACATGTATCTAATTTACAATGTACAAATGTACAAAATCTACTGCAGACCTATCTATTTACTCACAGATTTTCGATTCTTGGTGGTTGTTTTAGCCTCCATTGTTCTGGAACAACAGGGAAGCTCTGATGTGAGATCGATTACGTCATGATTTCAATATCAATATGTAGAATTAGGCATGTGTACAGAATCTGGTATATGTATGGAAAAGGGATTTAATTACACGTCAAACATCGAGCAGTCTAGCTGTAAGCCGTGAGAGCAGCTTGAATTGATAGAAATCGTAAATGATACTGATCCAAGTATGTCATTAGTTTACGACGTAAGAACACGCTACACTATGAAATAGTACAGTAGTATTACTGCGAGGAAAATTTAACTATTGTACATAAGCATAAAACCCGGAGCATCTAGTCACTACATAAACATTGTACAGAGACATCAATTGAAACCTACAACATTCTCGTGTTCCATTACAACAACCTATGTCTGCAATACACCAATAATCATAAAGATTACTGTACAATGACTGAAATATTGTACAGTACACAAACACTCACTAAAACTTTTTGTGCATGTTACTACGCATCTCATTTCCTATTCACACCGCAGTACATTGGAGTGCAGTATTTAAACCTATTTTATTTCATTGTGCCATAAGACCATATACAAATATCATTATTTATCTTTCTAAGTAATGTAAATAGTCCTTATTGCACATACTTCCTTGTCCATGTAATAGTTTCACCTAAGTGTTAGATAGCGTGTTCAGACATTATTCTACATTCTGTTACCAGTCTCACCAGTTTACCACTCAATCTTCACTCAATATTTAGCCTCAAACTATTGACTCAGAACTCAACAACGAGTAATAAAATCGCGAAGAAATTCTCTAATAACGAACTGCTTGAAAGGACAGATTGCGTTTTAGTAGCAGCATGCCTGACATAAAAGACTAAACAACTGAGTTGTGAGTTGAATTTTACATGACCTTTGGGAAGTAATTCAGTGTTATCGATGAGGATAACTGGGTCAGCAAGAGGAGATGTGGGCTATTGTAAATAGTACCGATAGTCTTTCACTGAACATTCCCTATCGGGACTTCTGTGTGGTTTGACTTTGCCTCGGTAAGGCTTGTAATATAGTCGATAAAAGTGCGGATTAGTATTTTTATTGATCGTCTTTTCAATGCAATTCATCATTATCGAAAGCCTTTTGATTCGTTTCACTCACAGTACGTAAAGTGACCGTTTCTTTCAATCACAGAAACGTATTAATATTTCGCAGAAATAGTCTCTCACCAGGAAGAAACGAAAAGTAATTGAAAAATCAAATTCGTAGAAAATTTGAAGCTTGTGCCGATGTTTTACGGTAGTACGCTGAAAAATAGTATAACTGCTTTCAATATAACTATCGTTCAAGTGTAGTTTCGGCTACCAAGTTTATAACTGCCAATCAGACTCGTAATTACCCGTAAAAACATGATCTTATTTGTTGAAGGTTGGGATTTTAGTTCGACATTAACTGTGGTATTTACTCTTGAAAAACTACAATACAGCCTATTTTCTGGGCTTTATTGGAGCCCACATCATGCAGGTATCCAGCCCTCCTTCCAATTAGTCAACACCCAGTACTATTTACAGCTCCACTTGAATAGCAAAAAAGATACTCAGTCTTCCTCAGCTCACTTTGATATCGTAATTGGATGAAATAGTAGCTTGGTAAGATCAACACTGCTTATCTAGAGCTAATTAACGGTTACATGTTCTCGATGGCATGGTTTATCCTACGCCTTATATATACTTTAGTGTGAAGGAAGTTTTATAGTCATTATATCATCAGCAAGTAACTTACAGGCTGGCTGTGTGTTGGTCACAATTTACTACATTTCGATCCTAGGAACACTGCATACTCATGTAAAACTAGCATATATGGAAAACTATTGTTCGGCCAAATAGTACCTATAAGATACCTCCATTTATTTACAGATTGTATCATTTTCCTAAGCTGTAAAGACCAAAAGCCTTTAGCTCAGCATTCACTACCAGAGAAAATCTGTAGTATTTTACAATTCAACATTGCTAGTAACTGTATCGCTATCAACTTTCCTGTCTTTACTATTTCTGTTGGTTGCGGCAACCAGCATTAGTAGAAAATAGGACATCACTACTGTTTCTGCCTCGCAGCTTAGCAAAACTGATTTAGGATTTGTGTTAATTTACAGCTTGGTGATAGTCACCCTGTGTCTCTTATGACGCATTTCCTCCAGTGCTCGCAAGAGGCTATTACAATTTCCCTATACTCATCATAAAATGAAGATATCTACCGCTATCTAGCGTATAACTGTAACGACAATTTACTCGTTATCCGTATTATAGTCGATATACAGGGCTGGACACGAAGACCGTTTAATTCATTGTTCCACAGGTCTAGTACTAAGGAATTGTTTTGCTGCTATACTTTAAAACTCGGTTTGCTTACATAGGTCAATGCTATGTTCTTCACTTTACGAAAATCAACAATTCACGAGCTGTCTAGTCCCGTATGCAATA
The DNA here is from genome assembly GCA_013436065.1 of Halocynthia aurantium. Lineage (NCBI taxonomy): Eukaryota > Metazoa > Chordata > Ascidiacea > Stolidobranchia > Pyuridae > Halocynthia > Halocynthia aurantium. The sequence goes on from QXVX01006879.1 coordinate 18,672, forward strand.
ATTCTGTGGACAGACTTCATTTATTTAGTTGACGATACCAAATATTGCACAAAAATATAATTAGGTTCATTCGCCCAAGGTTATTCGTCATTCCGATCCAGCAGCTCTTGATCGTCCTCAGATCCGTTCTTTCTAATGCGCATTGTGATATTTCGCAGTTTCCTCCCTAGTAGTACGATCCAGTGTGGACCAGTTCTATCTTCGTTTTGTTGACTAAAGTGATAGCCGTAACAAAAGTATATAACCAAACCTGCATAAATAAAATTTTAAGTTTTCAGTACAATTCGCGTTGCTGGTGATATGAACGTTTCTTATGGTTTACGACTAGTGTTTAAGCGCTAAATATGGTTTTGCTGTTCTCACCGATTACCACCCAGATTATTAGCCTAATCCACGTCAGCCACTGCAGTTTGATCATAAAAAAGAGGTTGGTAGAAATACAGAGATACGGCAGAAAAGGTACAAAAGGTGCCTGCGCAAAATAAATAATATTTTTAAGTCAACTTCAGTAGTACTCAAAATGGTATTGGAATAAATTTACAAATGATTGCCAAAATTGCACCAACCCTGAAAGCTTTATCATCCACACATACATCGTTCTGCTGGTGTGCGCACATCACGAACATAAAGGTAATCGTTATGAGCGTTAGCAACGTCAATAGCAATATAGTCCACCACACTCCGCTGATCACGTCTTCCCAATAATGCGAAACAAGCATCATTCCAGCAAGACTACTGGTCACCATGATCATTAAGGAAAGAAGAACCGCATCTCCTGACTTCCAATCGCCAAACAATTTATCGAGAACTGTACCGCAATATACTGGTTTCAAAGTTCCAGGGTAGGATGCAGCTTGTGTGTTTTCTGGAAGCGGTGGATCTCTTTTTGGGAGCCTTAGATCCTCTTTTTTTTCAAGTGAGTTCGTCGCATGAAGTTTCTCATCTGAGAAACCCTTGGCATTGCTCACAGGCTGAGTGTATTTACCGCCGGATTCTTCATGAACGACTAGCCGCGTTGTTTCGCTCGCTGTCGAGGAGTTTGAAAGTTTCACTGCTGGATTTAAAGGAATAAATCTTGAGCTCATTCACAGTATTGCATATACATGACCGTGGTGGGAATTACCATTAACTTCCATTTTGTTTACGTTATCTGTTAGTGAATTGACATCACTTGCTTGAGGAACCGTGGTTTTATTTTTGCTTTCTTGAGCTTGGTTCGGACTAGAGTTTGATCTCAAACCTAAATTATTGGTAAATGAAAACACTCCGTTACTAAACTGGAAGGTTGATCATCGACTACAGAGCATTCGTGTAGCGTAGAAACAATTTTGAACGTACCTACAGTACCCGATTCCTCGCTACAACCAGGTCGAGCTGTCAAGGAAGATCCACAGTCAGAATTCCTATTGCTTGGGAAAATGTGTCCCGGCGGTGTGTATCTCAGTATAATAACGCAAGCTGCTACAAATGAATATGCTGTTAGAGTACCGATCGACATGAATTGAACTAAGGTCTCCAGATCGAAAAATAACGCCATGGACCCGCTGAGTATTGCTGAGCAGACGAGTGAAAACATTGGCACCTGGATAAGTAAAAATATTTAAGTCTTTATATAGAGAGCCAGGAAATTCAATGCAACAGCTAAGGGTAGTACTATAGTAATGGTTGAAACATCTGCCATATACCTGTGTTGTTTCGCTCACGTATGATAGTCTGGGGCACAGAAGACCGTCTTTCGATATGGCATAGAGTATTCGAGGTAAAACAAAAAGACCTGTTTGATAATAATAGTACAATAATAATTATATGAGTATCACTAAACAGGGATACATTTTTTACGGTGATGTATCACATTTAGCCTCTTGTCAGTTAATTTTCTTTCAAATTACCAGAAAACATGGCTGTTGTCATTGTGCACAATGCGCCTATTGTGACCAATATCTGAGCCCACTGCCATCCGGCATGTCTACTGTAAGCATCAGGAAACGCAGACTTGGGAACTACGTCATACCTGAATCAAAAACATATATTTAAGTTACTGTGAATACGGGTCAGTCGCCCCTGGCCCCTCAGGGATCAGACAAGGGGTTTAGAACTTTGAACCATAAAATTAGGGCCCTAAGGAATTTCTAGAATTCCAGTTCTCGACTATACTCAGTAGTGGAATGTATATAGGAATATATTCCCCGGTACCCCTTCCTCAAAAACGAATGAATACAGTCCGAGTCACTGATTTAAATTAGAAATGAACATGCAGCTCGATCTTATTGACGTCACTGTGAATTTATTATTCACCTAATTTAAGATAACATGCCGTAGACTGGATCAATAGCAAGATTTATCCATTAGTGGTAGTCCAATATACAGACATTACATAACTTTTATATTATTAAAGTATTTTAGTAAATTAAATCTATTCTGAATTTCTTTAGAGTGTGAATAAATAATTTTTTCAATCATAAATTTATAAGAAATAGGGAAACATCCACTCCATCACCGTACTATAGTCGGACGCTAGCACGATATGCAAAATGGCGATTATGCGACAATATACTTGTACTGAACAAAATAATTTTGTAGAACCTT
>QXVX01006887.1:0-73956 GCA_013436065.1 Halocynthia aurantium
CAATCTGTATACGTGAGTGATATTTGAAATACTGGAATTTTGTTAATATTAATCTAACTGATACGTTGATATAAAATAATGCTTATTTAATTCACCCGATCGTAATTTTTACAGCGAGAATCCACTCGTTCAATTTGATGGTACGATCGCTTCAGTTAATATCGGTGACAATGGAGGACCAATTGATTCAACAAGAGCCAATATATACTGGGCTGCACCCAGGGTAACTATAAAAAAAATTTTGTCTGCTGTTACGTATTTCTTTTATCTGGTCTTTTATTCATCCTGTTACGTACTNCAATCTGCTTATAAATTATTGGATGCAGTCGAAAGTGTGTGGAAACCACGGTTCTGGATAAAAATTTAAAAAATACATTATGAATATATAGATTTGAAATGTCTCCATTCCTTTTAAAAGGCTACACTGGCCAATCCTGTCAGCTTTGTGACAGCGGTCACTACAGAGAAGACCGCGGACGATATCTCGGCTACTGTACGGAATGCGAGTGCTATGGTCACTGTGACTCTTGTGTCGGAGAGTTGGTGGATAGCGATGAATGTCTCCACAATACAGTAAGTTTTGAAACTCCCTTTTTGAGTTAAAAGAATATTATATTATATATTAATAATTCTCATTCACGTCATCAGGCTGGAAATCACTGCGAGAAATGCAAGGAAGGATATATTGGTGATGCCAAGAGCGGAGATCCTGACGCATGCAAGCCCTGCCCTTGTCCTTTCCCATCCGAGAGTGGAAACTTTGCTAAGTCCTGTGAAGAAGGCCTTAATGGTAATCAGTACATTTCATATTTATTTAATATTTCATCGGATCTGATTTTATACCAGATAAGAATATTTGGGGACTTCTGCATAAGAAATCATATTATATTCCTCAACTAGGATATACTCAACAGATTTATATATCCAGATCTATGTTATTTCTAGGTGAGATTATTTGCCACTGTCTTGGAAATTATACTGGCGAACGTTGCGAGCAGTGTGCCCTTGGCTACTTCGGCAACCCTAGTGTCATAAACGGAGAATGCCTTGAATGCAATTGCCATAACAACCTGGACGTCAACCTGGTCATGGAAATCTGCAACCCGATTACCGGTACCCTATTTTTTCATTTAAATTTGAATTTCAACTGTTTTAAATATGTGAAAAGAATTAGCTTATTCCTGGTATGGATTGCACCTAACCTACGAATCAATTGCAGGGGAATGCTCCGATTGTCAATATAACTCCGGAGGTAAATATTGCGAAAGATGTGCAGAAGGATATTACGGCGATGCCTTGATAGCGAAGAATTGTACGAGATGTCCTTGTTACGATTGCGGGACATTGGTTTGCGATCACAAAGAGGGGCATTGCGCTTGCAAACAACACGTCATCGGCAAGCGATGCGACCGCTGTGAACCAGGTGTGTTAATATTAACAGTTGTTTATCGGTGAATTTACCAGTTCATCAAGTTGATGTTGATGCGATTAGTATTTCAAAAATATTCACTATTTCCCGTTTCTCTAACTGTTTACTTTTACCAGGATTCTATAACTTGTCTTCATGCAATGGATGCCAAGGATGCAAATGCAGTATCGGGGCTCGTAGTACCATCTGTGATGAGTATACTGGTCAGTGCGAGTGTGCTCCAAATGTTGTTGGTTTGAAGTGTGACCGCTGTGCCCCTGGACACTGGGATTATTCCACTGAAGGATGCAGACGTAAGGCATTACTATTCTGTTTGATCTGAATAATAACTTATTTCTTATCAAATTTAATATTGAAAATATAATAATATTATAAATTTTTATTTCTCTATAAATAATTCTAACCATTATTTCTACTAATGCATGTTCTTAATCCAGCCTGCAATTGCCGAAATAACGGTGCCTGTAATCCAGTGAATGGTGCCTGCAATTGTCCCCCTGGAATCACCGGACGACAGTGTGACCAGTGTAAATTGAAAAGACATATTCTCAGACCTGGTGGTTTGGAATGTGAAGGTAAGCATTTTCCACATAAAACTACTACAGTATATATTTATTCCTTTGCCTTGCACTCATTCATGTCTTCTTACTTAAGCCTGCGACTCGTGTGCTCACGACCTTCTCGACACCATTGAACCGATGACAAGACAAGTACGAGACGCGTCGGAAAAGCTATCGAAAGTTTCTGTGGGAGTTGCGGCTGCTAAGAGACTAGAGGAATATGAGCGTCAAAAAGACAAGTTTTTGGTGAGAGCCATGTTCTTTTTGGGAATTGAGAAAAGGATTTGTATATTACATTATTATGTATGTACTAGTTTCACTATAAAATGAATAGACAACTAGAAACTTTAATAAAATAATAAGGTTTAAAAAAGCCCGTGTTAGTGATATTATGTACCTATCTTGTTGTTAGTTTTCATATGTAAAATTGTATTGTATCTGTTTTGAAGGAATTGCTAAATGCAAACCAAAATGGAATCGTAACTTCCATGGACGATGCAAACTCTCTTCTCAACACTTCTGTGCTCGATGACCTTGACACACTCATAATGGAGAGTGGAGACAATGTGAGTATATATATCTATATGTGCTTGCTTCACCCAATAGAAATTGCTGAACCTTGCGGTGTGATTTCACGCTTCGTAGAGTAGTTGTAGTTGCTTTTAGCTAATCATAAGATATTGGAATATTTTTCACGCTGAGAAAAATATGCCTTGTCCATCATACTAGTTAGTAATTTTGCTAGCATTCCATTTCAAGTGTGATTTCATTAAGATTGTTATTGTATGTACGTTCTGTAAGATGTAATTCATTTCAGAGCTGATTACTGTTTTGCTAAGAAATCATACATTGCATTTATAATTATAGCTCATTGAATGAGGTATTCCATTAGTGACGGTCACAGAGATTAATACAAAATTCCCATTATAACCGGCTTACTAGACAGTGTTGAAAATTTGTGAAATCTGTTTCTGATTATAGTCTTCTAAAGTCTGATATTTAAAGTTAAATATAATCTATGTGGCTTGTTACTTCCGGCATACCTCGATTCAGTCCGCACACGGTGACTATAATTATTCACGCTGCTTGCTTAATCATTTTGCAATCAAATCACTCCAATAGGAAGCTTCTGGAGCACCGATGAACGTCCTGCAAGATGTCTTTGCCGATATAACGGCCTCTCTAACCAGAACTGAAGTGACTGTAAGTAGAAACTGGGAAGCTTGATTTCTGCCAGATTCATTGATTACCATTGCATGAGATGAAATATAAATATACGAATATATATTATACTATCTGAATATATTTAAATACAAAATCTACTTAGCCAGATACCATATACAGATACAGGTTACTATGCGTGCAATTTGTAACCAAACATCTTTGAATTAGTGCATGTCGTAGTTTTAGAATTTTCGAAGAAAGAGAAGTTGATGCTTGCGCACCTACTTTATTTCATTTGCATGACTGTCATGTGTTCCATCCCAACACATAGACTAAAATTATTATGTTTTTCACTCAGGTTACTGAAATGTGCAACCATACGAACGCACTATTGGACATGACAAAGACAAGCGAAAAGAGAGCAGATGATATCGAAAGCAACACAACTAAATTGGCTGGTGAAATTGATGAATTCGAAGTTGATGCAAAATCATTACTTGATAAGGTAGGATATACAATTATTCACTAACTATTAACTACTAACTAACTAACACTACTTTATTAGCCTTCTTTCTACCTTTCGATTTTCCTTTATTTCTTCCGTTCTAACTAACTAATTTTGAATGGTGACTTAGGTTCCAGAGATGTTTATGGATTTTCAAGGTTCAGCTGATGAGGTTCGCTATAACATTGAAAAATAGAAATGTGAAATGTTTTATGTTTGCTTCAAAAGGCATGTGTCTGGTTTTGGTATGGTCAATCAATGTGTATGGGCTCCTTTGTCAGTGTCATGGCAAACCAATGGGATGATTTTATTACCACTAGAAAAAAAATGTTGAATTATGTCACTGAACCCCAGGATGTTCTCTTCATCATTGCAACATTGCTGAGAATATTTCAAATACTTAAGTTTTTTTGAGACAACACCACACTGGCATGGCCTCACTTGTTTGCTTGTCTCTGTGCACAAATACTGATTTAGCTGGCTATCATATTAGCTAATCTTTTTACGTTTTAGATCGTTTACCAAGATACTGTATTTTATTGTCGTAAGAGTGGATTTGTCCTAGTATAAAGCATGTACAGTTTGCTGGATTCTTCCTTTTTTCTAGTAAAATTTAAAGGGAATAGCAAAGAGGGAAATTCAAATCTCGTTGTTAAGTTATCAGTTGTTAGTTATATTCTCAAGACTAAATGATATCTAATACAACAAGGTCTATATAAACACATAGTGCTGGCATCCCACTATCATGAAAGTCTTATCAAAATTGCTATTTCCGACAATTGCATGGCTTCCAGTTCACATACAACAGTTACTCATAGTACAAGTGCAAATGCTTGGTTTGAACCAGCACAGATTTGTCATATTTGTGTGTTTTTATTGGTGACCGTGTGTGGTTTAATAGTCGGGTTACACGAATCCATGAAAATTAACAACACGCTTCATCATTTCTCCAGCTGAACGAGGAATCTTCTGGCGATACTGACGAATACCTTCAAAAACTCCGGGATGCTGAGATGATCTTGCAGAGAATGAAACAGAGAGTCTTCACCCCAATGAAAAAGGTTGCCGATGATGAATTGACTGAAGCCAAGGACCGTGAGTAGATTTGAAGCTGTATAGAAGTTGCTGTACGTTCTGTCTGAAATCCAATCTGATCTGCAATACATGTTAATATGATTCATGTTTTATCAGCAATAATTTTGTTCACAGCAGAATTTCCAATATTCTTGAATTTTTGCTAACCCGAGCGCATACTGAATATTCTAGTATTTAAATATTTTCTTTTCTTTTGATAGTGTTTGACATAGTAAGCAGAGATTTTATCGTACCTGCCGATGACTTGAAGCATCGCGCCAGCAATGTAAGCCAAGATCTCACTGACAAATTGGAGAAAATCAAAGAACTACGACAATTGCTCAACAATGCCATTCAGCAAGTGACTGACGTTGCCACAGTAAATGCAGCAAACAGCAAAGCTCTTACTACAGTCAAGAACAGTGTTGACAGTAAGATTTCTAACTTTGTTTAATGTTTCTAGACAGTAGTCAACAATTCTTGATGTTAATCAAATCATATTGTTGCAGGAATCAATGCAGAATGGAAAGAAATCAATCAAATTATTGAAGATGCTGAGAGGCTGCTCGAACGTGGCGCAGAGACTCCCGATGTTCTTACTAGCGATTTACTGCTTGCTGCGGTCAACGATCTGCAGATCGTGTATGATTTGTATGAAGCGGGTCTTGTAGGAATGGAAGCACTCGTTAATCAGGTATGTCTCCTGATCAAAAACATATACAGAATTACACCAAGTATCATTCGCAACCCGAACTGGGCTAAAATTTCTAAGAAAAACCCATTAGTTATGTTTTGTTTGATATGGAACAGTATTCCTGGCTAAAAATTTTTAGATTTCAAGTAAAACAAGGTTGAACGAAATCAAGTCTACTATGAGAGAATTTTTTTTATTAATGTTTTAACGAAATGACTTCATTTGAGCACCTACTGTACTATCTTTTAATAATCTTTATATCTATGTTTGTGTTCAGTCTTTGATCAAAGCCAACATGTTGAAGAGCGACGCAGACACTCTCATTAAGCTTGTTGAGGAAACCATGAACGATCCTCGTAACTTGAGAGCGGTTGATGCAGCGAATCGTTACCAGACAATTGTCAACACCATTAATAAAGCAAAGGAATTAGCTGATAAGGCTGATTTGGTAACCTTTTTATTCAGTTGTACTACGACTCTCACTTTTTCATTATTTTCTGTAACTTCCTCTTACCTGCATTGTTTAAATTTTAGGATGCAACAGCAGCAAAGATAGGGGTTACTGAAAAAAATCTGGGTGAAGCCGCTAATCAAGCCCACGAACGTAGCAGTCAACTTCTCTCCGAGACCCAAGAGATGCTCAATCGAGTTGGCGGGCTGGAAAATGATCTCAATGTTTGTTTTCCACTGAATGATTTTGAAGATATATTCCATTTTAAGTTCATAATTTGAAATTTTTGATTTCCTCAATGATTAGGATGCTAAGAAGAGCTCGGAAGATATGAAAATTCTCACCGATGATCTGTCAGTGAAGGTTGAAAATGTGAAATCCGGTATCGGCCTCCTAGATCATGGTGAGTTGACCAATCAATACATAATTCTTTGTCCGGTGATTGTGAGGTATCCGATATCCACATGCAATGTAGTGTTTCATCAGTAATCAGTCTTATAATTGATTATTATATTAAATAGTGATTTTTATTACTTTGCGTAACAAAAGATTTTGAATAAATATAACTAGGTGATGTCGATGGTTCTGTAGCTGATATCAAGCGGGTGTCTGCAGAAGCAAGTGCAATTGCCGACGAAGCCAACGCAGCTGCTGACGACTTACAAGCGCAGATTGACAATGCCCCCGATCCCAATGTGCCGGTGGCAGAGGAACTTACCGCCGTCCAAAATATATGTGAGAGCTAGTAAAACTTGAATATTGTTAATAACACAATATAAATGTTTTCAAATTTTAGCCCACTGTGTAGAGTAGAGCGAAACAAACATAAAAATGGACGTAAACCATAGTAACTGCTTGCCACTCAGATTACATTACACATAATTACAATAAATCCAAAGAATTCCAGATCATTTGAATAATTCAGTTTGAACTAAATTGTTAAACGTACCTATCAGAAATAGTGATGGCCAAGAAGAAGACCGAAATAACTTAATATTTTTGAAATATTCCAGTGGATGCTCTACCAGATGAAATTAGCACCATGAAGGACGAGGTCAAGGATCTCACCGACCGAGCCGCTGCTTTGGCAAGTCTTCCCGGTGACCTTGGACTGGACGAGAAAATCAAAGCAATCAAAAAGAGAATCACATTAGCGAGAAGCAAAGCAGAGAGTGTTAGTAGATTTGTGAAATTCTGAATATCAACAAGAAGTTGCATTTAACTGATTTTATTTACAATATTATTCATATTTTTAATATTCACGTTCTATATTATCCACAGGTGACAGTGCCAATGCGATTCCTAACCAAAGGTAACATTGAAGTTCCCGAATACGTTCAGGTGCACATTCCCCCGCACGTTTTTAACCTGGACGATAAGCTTCGTATCGAAATGTACGTCAACACTTCAAAAGCAGGAGACAACTCTTTACTCTACCTTGGTGATGCTTCGGTATGATCCAACATCTAAAATCAATTTTGGTTTCATGGTAATTACCTAAATATTAAATTCTATAAATATAATGTTTTGTACAGGTCGAAGGTGACTATGTTGCTCTGGAAATGGTAGACGGTCTGGTCAATTACTATTACAAGGTCGGAAGCGGCGTTGGAGAACTCAAGAGTACCGTCGCTATCAATGATGAAAAATGGCATCGCATTGTTATTGAAAGGTTCATTCATTATATCTTAATTTAAATTCTTTAGTATTATTCTTTAGATTCATATCGTAAAGTTATTAGTATATTCGCCACTCAATTCTGATCCAAAGTTGTGAGCAAAGCGCAACACATACTTGCATTCAAACACAAAATTTACTGTATTTATACTTCTACACTCATCTAATTATTCTGCATATAGCCACCGTGCATAACATTCAACATAACTCCATCTTCTTCTTTCTGTATCTGTAATTTGTATGTTCGCTTCGACGATATTAGACATGGAAAAATCGGTACCCTAGACGTTTACGACAACTACGGCAATCGCCAGGGTCTCCATCTGAGAGCTCCCGCTCACTATCTGCTGGAAGACATTGACCCCATCGTCAATCCACAGACTGTCTTTGTAATTGGGGGAAATCCTCTCGGTAGCTTGGTACGTAACGTAGCGAAACGCAAGTCCATGCATTTTCTGGTGTTTTGTTGTGTGTCATATGCCATATACCCGAGAAGATTGGTGCTTTGCGTTCTATGTGCGTGGTTACGGTGTAAGCTTTTCACGCTGTCCAGGTTCTGTCAGCTTGATACACAGCTACATAATATTTGAATGAAGCATGCATCATTGTTACAGTGTTGCCAACCCTCGCATAAATCTTTTGAATAACGTATACAAATGCTACCTGGGAAAGGCATGATTCCAATATATCCACATAGTTACCAAAACCGGATCTGAAATCCCGTGGTTGTCCAAACAATATTTAGGGGCCGACTATCAGCCCATTGCTAGTGCCAGGTGGGACATTGGTAGGCCTCTAAAAAAGTTGTTGAAATTCCTTTTTCTTTTACCGTCATCTGCAACACTTCAAGTCAGTGAAATAACCTGATTGCGGATGGAATTCAACTTTAAACACTCGTTCCTTGATATTTCTCAAAAGCGACTCTGTTTTCTTCTGTTCCTCTTCTACGGCCTCATTCGACTCCTAGAGAAATGTCTCATTATTGGTTAAATTATTTATTTGCACATGAATGTCAGAAACAATTAGAAGTATTCACACAGAGATTACAATAGTTTTAAAATATAAACAATAACACTGATAATAATACTAAGTACTTAACCTACTATCATGTATCACACAAACAAGAATCACATTAACAAGACGTGAACGAAACCTTTGCGATCAGAATTGAGCCGCGTCTGTGTCGACACACATAGGTAGTAACATTAAAAATTGGCTTGTAGAATGGAAAACAAAGGCAAACTTGAAGTTGAATATTACGCTGCCGACGGTGGCCGCGGCGACGGTGGTTCTGAGGGGCAAGAAATATTCTTCGAAAAGTTGGCAGGCGAGACTGACGCTGGTGATATAAAAGCAACCTTGCCCCGTGCAACCACTCCCTTCGTGATCGGAGGACGTCCGGATATACCGGTACTTTTTACACTATAATTTCCAATTATTAGCAAATGGGTTTGTATCTATTCAAATATTCAAGAAGTCTAACTGTAGAATATGAAGAAGACAATTTAATAATCATATATCATAGCATGTGTGTTCGTGTTCTTTTTATAAACTTTCCAATAGTATCTTGTGCATGGATTCCCCACCAATCTGTATTTAAAATTAATAGAAATACAATTGTAATTTACCTTAATTTGGACTCGAGCCTTTTCAAATTGGTTTACTCCCTATTAATTCCGTTGAACAGCTTCCAGGCACATTGACGCAAACTCAAATGACGGGCTGTGTGCGAGACCTCACACTGAACGGCCTTAAAATAGGATTATGGAACTTCATATCCTACAGCGGTCCTACACCAGGCAACACTTGCGAAGCAAACCAGTAAGAAAATTTATACTACTTTATTATCTATAGCATTGGGAGATTGATAAACGAAAATATAGTTGTGAATTAAAGTTTTCCATTTCTACATTTATTTCTATCAGCGTGCTAGTACAATTTACACATTTAATTCAGTGATACGTTGTTCCTAGTAGTAAAAATTAATTTTGAACCCCGTCTTTACAGAGAGGAAGATCCCAGTCTAATTTGGAAATTCCGTGGCCTCGACAGCTACCTCCGTGTGTCCCAGGAACAGCTCGAGATAGAGAACTTCTATGCCAATCAGGGCAAAGGCGTCAATTTTGTCTTCAGATTCAATTTCTTCACTGTTCAGTCGGACAGTCTTCTGTTCTTTATTGGCCAAACTGTGGTAAGTGTACTTCAAACATGTTTGTCATGTTAAGATGTCTTTTTGATAGCTGTATAAACCATGGTATTTAATTGTCCACTGTTTCAGGATCAATTCTTTGCCCTTGAACTGCGAGGAGGCAAGTTTGTGCTCACATACAACTTTGGATTCCAAGACGGAGTGCGACAGGACACCCTAGAAGACTACCCAGATGTTACCAGTTTCTCACAGCCACTTATTTTGAAGGCTGGGGTCATTCCAAAAATGAAATTAGTTGTCTTGTCTATCAATGCCCAGTAAGTTATCATCAATCAGATAATTCCATCCAGATTCATGGTGTCATTCTAATTCATATTTGTTCTTATTATAATTTTTCTATCACCAGACTCAATCTGAAAGTGAGAATTGATGACTGGAATCCAAATATTCAGGGCGACGCTTGGGTTGGAGGTATCTACAGAGATGATATTCGTGATGAGTAAGTTGCCTATTGGGATAATGATTTCTCTGTTCATAAAAGCAATGCATCTTATGTCACCATGTCTTTGTTCAGATTCCGTCAACATGTGACAAACATTGACAAGAACTTCCGTGGATGCCTAAGCAATCTTGCTTTGAACATAAGAGCTACCTTCAGCATCTACGACGCCATCGAAAGAGTTGGAGTTACTCCTGGCTGTTCTCGTGAGGTAGTAAATAGTTGATTACTTTGCTACTGCCTGTATATAACTGTATTCTTTGGCTCAGAACTTCACATTTTTTGCTTGCAGACTATCCACAACATTGAAGTTGATGGCGATGACTACATCACGATCGCCACTGGACTTCCCAATGTGGGGAAGATCGCCGGACTTGTCAGTGTCCGTACCGGCAGCGCGGATGGCACCGTCGTCAGTGCTGAGGAAAACGAGGTATAAAACTAAAACCACTCACGCTGAATATGTTTGCCACATCATGCTTGTTTCTTAAGATTTTATGTAATTCACTCCGATCATATTTTCACCTTCTGATAACTAGTTTGGCATGCTATCAAAAGTTTACATTTCGATTTTCATCGAACAAAACTGACGGTAAATTCTCTATTTCAGTTTTAATATCCATGCAATCTGAAAGCGCTTTTGTAAATAGCGGAGTTATACGCTTCACTAACATTTGAACGTCACAATGCTTTGCCTGATTTCATATTGTCAATCACGATTTACTAATAATTGTTTCTTGCACGTGAACAAAGCAGTAGTCGCTGATTTTTGAGATAAGAACGTACTCCATGTGGAGCTATTCTATAAAAAATACTATGGCTATGCTTTGTTAACTTTGCAAGAAGCAATACAAGCTTTGAATTGATTGCTTTTATTACCGATAGCTTCCTTGTAGTCGTACATTGAATTTTGCTGCAGTTTCATCAAATTTTAAACTTCTTGAATGACACTCATGAAGGTACATCTTTATTGGTAACGGGGTAAAATTACCATCTTCTACTGGGAGTAACCATTTGCCAAAATTATGTAAAATATTAGACTTACTTATCGTTGATGCCCTTAATGGAAAATGAATGACAGCTATCCCGTGTCTGTTTTTGAGGCAATAATTCACTTGCAAAATTGCTGCTATGACCACGAAATAATGATTTGAGTGATACAATAATCTTAAAAACCCGAGTTGATTGCAATACAGTAGTATAATGTAATTCATACCCGCTGTTAATTAGATGACCTTTCTGTAATGCCTTTTTAGCAATTTTCCCATCTGTGTAGGAATAATCAAATCAATTAGAAGTTTTGTAGAGGTAGTTGTCTTTTAATGTGTGGTCACAATTGATAATGGTTTTATTAGTTTTGATGTATGTAGCATAATTTTCAATCTTATAGTGTTAGGACCAGACAAGTGTTTGCGGTGTGCATAATACTTGTATTTGATACCAATTTATACCTTTTTCAGCATAAATTCTCAACTGTCAAGCCTCAGTCATACCCTATCCCAATTATTTACATTTAGAGATGATATTTGTGTTGAATAAGTTCTGCCTCATGGGCAAATGGTGGAATATCCATCGGTCCCATGATGATATCGCACTAACCCGATAGTTGTCAGGTTTTTGTAAATGAATACGGACTAGTTCTTACTTTTTTTAAATTTATTCATTTTCATTTTGATCACGATGATCAAATGTTTTGTTTTCCATCATCATCATATCATTGCTTTTTAATCAATGAAAACGTTTTCTAGTTCAACACAATAAACCAAGAATAATAACCTTCATGATATTATTTGGTTTTAAACTACTTATCAAAATCTTCTGGTTTTGTTTTGGTTTGATATTTTTTTATTGTATTGTAGTACTGCTTCTACCTTCTGTACAAGTAGATGTGTTCTAGTACTAGATCTATAAACACATAGAAATAGATTTAAACAACTAGGCAGTACCAGTTTCTTATGCATGATGCTGTAAACCCGGTCAACACTATAGCTTGGCCTGCTGCAACTAACTTTAACCAAGAAAGGCATCGGCAGATCATGATTTGAACTAATCATGCTAGTAGCATCGATCACAAGGTAGATACCGGCATGGAATGACAATGCAATAAATACAGCTAGTTACATTGCTACATTGTAAAAATGGTGGAGTAACAGCAGTTAGAGAAAGTTCTGCAATCAACTAATTGCTGAAAAATGCAAAATAGTTGTGTCTAGCATGATGAGTGCATGTGATCATGAAAAAAAAAAGTAAGTGGAACGTGTTCATCTTTTACCAGAATTATCTTTACCTTTTCATCCCAACAGAGAATGTTGTATGATATTTTGAGAATCATACAGTGTGCTTGCATTGGGGTGTCACGGTATGCATTATTATTTTACGTCTTTAAGAAAGTAATAGGGGTATCTATCAACGACCAGGCATCCTATAGTGGTAGAAATATACATCCCATGACAATTTTGGATCTTTAAGATGTTCTATTCACTTGAAAACATTGGCAACTGACATTTCAATACAGTTTACTATCATTAATTTATGGATAATCATTTTAGGTGGTTGTGTTGACATTATTAGATTTAACAAATCATAGAATCAACGGTTTAATGAAAAATTGTTATCTTATCCCATCAAATACCTTGGCTTTATTTGTATTATAGCTTGGGTAATGCTGAGGTTTGGGTAACATATCACTTCACAATTTCTAATAGTTGTTATTTCTTAAGGGATGTAATTTTGTGAGTGCAATCTGTTTGGTGAAATTGTATGAATAATTCCATAATTTAATCTTTCCTGGCATACTGTGAGACTGTTGTGTATGCTCTGCTGAAGTGATCAATGTAAAGTTGTTGCATAATATAGGTTGCATGTGAGAAATTCAATTGTTCTTATTGTAGGCACTAATGGTGGTTTCCCCTATTTTATGTTCAATCTGGAATCGTTATGTCAATTGGAAACAACAGGAAACTTTTGTTGCCGTTGCGGTCAGACCACCACAACCAGATGAGCTGGCCCTTATGTCATTCGAACATGAGCGAGTAGAAATCAGTGGACTATTGAAAAGAGAGGAAAAAGTGGATACGGATCATCATAGCACCTTTGTGAGGACCTTCGAAGAGGATAGCAGTGTCGTTATAAAACATGCAACGGACACTGAAGAAGTGATAGTTTTGCCAACAGTATCATCGGTCGAGGGATCATCGACCACATTCTCAGGGGAGGAGGTTCCTTTGTCATCTTCGGAAGTGACACCTATCAGTTCATCGAACACTGGCACTCAGGATCCCCCACTTGTGCCACCAGCAGAGGCAGATATGGATAACAAGGAAGATGAAGAAGAATTTATGCCAGCCGAACCCAGCATGGAGATTGAGAAAAAAGAAGACCCTTCAATTGATGTAGAGAAAGAATTGACACATGATGAGAACGAAGACCTTGATGTCGTTCCGGAACCTGATGAATTTGACATCAGTGTCAATAAAACCAAGCATTCTGATGAAAAGATGGAGGAAGAAATAATGGATGAAGTTGGGACATTGCAAGATGACCCCATTCTTAGTTTAGAGAATAATGCCCAAATAGCCAGGGAGAAACCGGAGTATGATGGAGATGAAGCTGCTTCTTCATCCAGTATCCTTCCCGCTGTTCTGATCATCATTGGAGTAATTGTCGGTGTTGTGCTGTTTGCTGCAGTTGTATCAGTTGTCCTAAAGTCCAGTATGATATCGGGTATCACAGGTTCTGGTTCGCCAGGCCTACCTCCCCCGGTTCCGCAAGAGCAGGCACCGCTCAATGATGTACAGGCACAACGTGTAGCTCAGATAGACTGGTGATAGTGAGCTGTAAAGATTAATTTCTTTTTATATGATACTGTATGTTGCATTATGTATCCAGAGTTGAAATAATATGAAGCATAATTATTGTGAACTGCCTTTTTCCAGGACCTATTACTTTATCTCAATTAATGATACAATTTTGAAAACCAGCTGACTTTACCTATCATTCTACAAAATCAAAGGTGTTCTGATTAATCCTAATCCTAATTAATGGTACTTTTTGTATTGAAACTTTACAGCATGCCTAACATTTTGATATGCAACCAAAAATCCAAGTTAGCCCCATATAACTGTTTAGACAACGTGTCTTGCAACTTGTGGAGATGTGAATAAACTTCATGCACTGAATATTGCCTTGTACAGTCTTGGTTAGGTTCTTAGCAGTATTTATTATTTTATCATATTCTGATTTTATGTTATGAGGTTATTTTACTTTTTAACTTTATAGACTAACAACAATTTACCTATATCATATATTCATTTATGTTAATTTCTACCCATGTTTTAAGTTAACTAACCACTAGCTTTTGGCAAATCCTAATCAGGGCTTTCAAACACCCCTTTACATGGAATTCTACATTCACCCGTAGCGTACTTTGTAACAAGGAAAATTTTCTGATGGATTACTTACATTGATCTTAGTTGTTGAGCTGTCAAGTTTTAAGTGTATTTCTTGATTATAGTCTCAAAACTAAAATATAAAGATTATTTAAAGGCTGGAGAATGTAGAAGAAATCCATTATTACATACCTTTTTAACATCATAGTAAAAGCAATAGAATTTTTATTTGCTAAAACTGTTACAAAGCTAAGAATGAACTGAATATCCTGTAATCAATTTTTATGATTTTCCATAATAATGAATACAGTCACAGATCTAGTTCATGTCTTTCTACCAAATACCTCTTGTATCAATACAATACATCAATTATCCTGCTAGCAAATTATGAGTTTGTTACGATGAAGAAGCAATGAGATTGTGAGTATAATCTTTTCTGTTTTTGAGTTGTGTTCTAGATTTTCTGTTTTTTTAATTCAATAACATTATCTAATTTCCTTAATAATTGTTCACAATGCATATCTATGTCAATGTCAGTTTCTAGTTTTTGAAGTGCATTATATAACCTTTTTAGCTGAACGGTGATTTTGTCAAGTTATCCATGAGGGATGGACATATTGTGCTCTCAGATCGTGTGGATGAAGCTGTGTCAGGAGGAACATACAATGATAGCAAATCTCACACTATAAAGTTCGAGAAACTGCAAGATGGGTTAGTATATTTGCTATACTTTCAGTGCAAATAGTTGATTTCGAATAACTTTATAGTATAAAGTATATCATAGTATATGTAGTACTATAATAATAGTATATCATCTAATTCTTTTTTGTACAGGACCCTTAAGCTCAACATTGACAACACGGACATAGTCACCCACCCTCCAATAGACGTATCACCTGAATTGAATGGGAATGAAGATTATGAAGGTGAACGAGCAAAGAGAAAAAGAAGACAAGCCCGGCGTAGAAAGACAATGCGTAATTCTCGACGTTTCGTAGAATCGAGAGTGCACATTTATATCGGAGGGGGTCCACAAGATACTAAATTTGTAGGATGCATTGGCAATATACGACTTGATGGGTAAGAAGAGTTGATACTAATATGGTTAGTGATATATTCTCTATAACGTAGTATCACTGCTTGCTTCCAGAGACCCTTGGCACACTGGATTACTTACTGAAAAGCTTAGTTGTGGAATAAGAGGGAATGCCAGATGTACCGGGTCGCCCGGTTTTAACAAATGTACAGCTAGTCAGCAGGAAATGGAAGTGATTGCGAAACTTGCGCAACCAGAAGGTATATAACCTTTATCAGAATTACTGTTATATTATTTCACAGCATTTGCTACAATCATTACCACAGATACATATGTGCAAGAAATTGATGGTGACATCGACTCAGAAACATCAAGGCGAAAGAAAAAGGGCAGAGGAGGTATGTGTCTGCAACCTTATGGGGTCTCAGACCAGTTTGAAGGAATCATTGTTCACATGATATTTTTGTTTTACCAATATAAATTAGGGAAAATAATGTTGTATCTGTTCTTTAAATGACATAGAGTGCTACTGTATGCAGTGTGACAAATTTATGTGTAGTCAGTAGGCCATAAATAATTTCTGGTTGTCTTCTGTCGTAAACTTCTAAGCATTCCTTGATTAATATTTTCAGGAAGAAGGAAGCCTAAGCATGGTAACCGAAAAGATAAAATAGTTGCAATTGATGCTGTGCAGTCATATGTTCCTGGATATGAAAAAGACTGTTATCTTCCACTGGCACCCGATACTAGCGGCTTCTATTACCCAGGTATACCTGTTTTACTATATTACGCTGTAAGTACATATCTTTTGCATACTAAATCTTTTCCTACATTCTACTAGGTGATGGTTATGCTAAATACAGCGTAAGGGAGTTCAATCCTCTGAACTGGAGATTCTCATTAAGAATGAGAACAAAAGCCAAGGAAGGAATTATTTTCTTCATGTGTACTGCTGGGTAAGTAACATTTTCTCTACTTACTACGGGACCTGATGGAGCACAGTGCTATTTCAAACTACCCCTAAGTCAGCTTATCACAACATACCGTGGCACCAATAAGTAGGCTTTGTCTACCGATGCTCAATATTTATAATTAGACATCGGGGGCGACCATTTTATATTTAGTGGGGGAGTGAGAGTTCTTTAACCAACCCGAGAGCCTATTTCTCACCCGGTGCTGTCAACTCATTGGGCATTGTCCAAATGTCTGTCCCCTGTTTCAACTGCATATAAGATTATAAGACAGCTACTTATGGGCAGCTGCAATTTGCATCAGAATAGGGTGGACATAAGTATAAATGGTGGAATTGGGAAACATTTTTACTGATTCCACTGTATTTTGCCTCAAATCTCAATTCCGGTTTTTCAAATCTGGATCTTCACCTCTGTCATTTTTCTCAAATGTTAATTCAGATGTCCGGAACATATTGCTGCATATTTGGTTAGAGGAAGAATTGCACTTAGTGTCAAGTTTGGAAAAGGAAGAAGTAGATTCAGGTCCCAAAGAAGATACAATGACGCAAAATGGCACGATGTGACATTCCAGCGGAAGGCACAGAACTTGCAACTTATTGTTGATGATACGATCATAAATACCGAATTTTATGAGAGTTCCTACACTTTCACATCTCTTATGCTGTTTTATATCGGAGGATTGCAGGTAATATGAATATATTTGAATTTATTTTATATCAAGGTCTATTAAAAATTTTTGTCAAGTATCCACAGTAGGGAATTTTTTCTAGAGTTAGTTTTAGTGGCGGAAAATGTAATTTAGAAAAATTAGCAAATATTTTCAGGAATTAAGCAATAGCCAGGGGGCTGGCTATATGTGTGTAGGATAAGGGTGTAATTTGAAAGTCCTGAGTCAGTCTGTTTTTTCTTTTTCTGAGGGAAATCTCGATAATTTGACATTCTCACAACTATTTCATTAATGTTACAAGGCATTTCATGGTGCCTGTCTCATGACATGACATTTTCCAATAGCATTTCATATTTCTTTTTAATATTAGTCAATTAAACGTCTCGTAACTTTAATATTCTGTTTTAGGTGCTAGAAAAGAGAGATGCAATGTTATTCATGAGTGACAATCATCTTGTCGACTTTAATGGATGCCTTCAGAATGTGCGAGTTAATGATAATCCCATAGAAACGGCGACATCTTCTGCTTTGTTGAAAGTGAATATCCAGCCGTGCTTTGAAGGAGTGAAGGAATCTGGTACAGGAGAATTTAATTTCCTGCTCTTAACACCAGTCAGTCAAATTCTATCATAATTTTCTTTTTTTCTTCAAAGGAATGTTTTTCCCTGATGGTAATCCAGCTGATAACGAGCATTATTATCTCCTTGTTTTCAACACTTATAACGTAGGACCGAACATCGAAGTGTCTATGGAAATAAGACCCCGTGTTCGGTCGGGAGTGTTGTTAGCTGTTGGGAGTTATTCTGGTACAGTGTTTCTAAACATTCAGTGTTGGTTCTTTTAAAAAAAGGATCTCGTTGACTTGATTCCTTTTTTTTCTCTTCAGGAAATTATATCCATATTCTCCTTGTTGACGGCAAGGTGGTTGCACGTGTCAAACAGGAAACAGACACTCTCATGACCGTATACGATCCAAAATACTACACCAATGAAACGTTGTGCGATGGTAGCTGGCATAAAGTGAAAGGTTGGTTGTGATGTAGACATCGAAATGCGTCTTCTAATGTTTTAATTTCCTTGTGGTAAAAATGTTGTGTTTGTTTAGTTATAAAGGCTAAGAATATTCTGACACTGAACGTGGATGGAAATCAGGTTTATCCCATTGAGCAAGGAGATATAGAAATCCGTAGCTGTGAAACTGATGGACCAATGTATGTTGGGGGATTGCCAGGTATTACATAGTAGCAAGTTTTTTATTATTTTCCAAGGCATGTGAGCGGTGTGATATGATATGCGGTTTTCAAATATCACGCAACCTCAACTCAAAAAGAGATAACGTTAGTTTGCTGTGCATATGAGACTTATATGTATAGATTCGTTATGAAATTCTACATTCAATGATGTGTCATATATAATCGGACAGCAATCGGTCCGCGAGTTAACAAGGGTTGTCCAATGCAAGGTCACTCGTTACGCCGACCAGAAATAGGTATTCCAGTTTTAAAATAGATTTTATCGTAGTTAACCTAAATCAATCGACCCAATTTTTTCAGGGAAAGTTAGATTATGTATTCCTTTTCATTTGTGCTAATATTAGTGTGATTTGGTCATTAGAAGTTCAAATATAAACGTTGATTGTACTTTGCCATCTAGCGGTTCGAAGTTTTTACTTCACTTGTCGGTTAAAAATTATCCAACAGTGACATCTAGCGGTTATCTAGCGGTTGGACTAGCGGTTGGAAATGCGGTTGGAAATATTTACTTCACCTTAGCGTTCCTAATGAATTCGTAATGATCTAATCACGCTTAATTTAGCACATATGAGACGTAATACATAAACCAACATTCTAAGGGTTGTTCAACGCGAGGTCACTCGTTACCGCCGATTGATTGGATCATTAAAAGTTCATTCATAAGCGTTAGGTGAAGTAAAAAATTC
The DNA here is from genome assembly GCA_013436065.1 of Halocynthia aurantium. Lineage (NCBI taxonomy): Eukaryota > Metazoa > Chordata > Ascidiacea > Stolidobranchia > Pyuridae > Halocynthia > Halocynthia aurantium. Next base: position 19,207 of record QXVX01006887.1, read on the forward strand.
CAGCCGCTAGATGTCGCTGTTGGATCATTTATAACCGTTGAGTGAAGTATGAACTTCAATCCGCTAGATGGCAAAGTACAATTAACGATAATTAATGAACTTCTAATGATCATATCACGCTAAAATTAGCACATATGAAACGTAATACATAAACTAACATTCCCTGAAAAAATTGGGTTGATTGATTCAGGTTAACCCCGAATAATCCTCTCCTGGTCTTTGCTTTCCTCCTTCTCAAAGTTCACCCATCCAGGCATAATTTTACGACATGCATGTTGTCATCGTTACGTGAATTCATACAGCCATATACAGCCTTTACTGTATGACTCATTTATTTTAATTTTTTTCAGCGGATGCAAATGTAGGGCGGCTGTTAACTACGAAGAGACAATACACAGGATGTATGAGAAGAGTTTCCGTCGACTTCTTTCCGGTATCCGTGTCATCTGCTATTATGGCAAAAAATGGAATCTCTGCATCAGCTTGCCCGGTGTTCTAAGAGTAAGAGTATCGCGTGCAAAATTTACCAACATTATACTCGTTTTAGATATTGTATTTCTGTATTATACCCTTGTAATCAATTTTATTCGATAGAAATAGTTTAGCATTCTAGCCTTTGGAATTCAGCATAGTCCACTATATCTTTATACTATCAAGCGTATTTTGTATTAGTTAATATTAATGTGTAATGAACCTGATGACTATTAAAAAGAGAACTGTAACCGTGAATAAGAGTATCTGTGAGATTATTGAGTTGAAAATCGTTCGCCGATTCGTGGCGATGAACAAGAGAAGCTAGGGGCAGTGAGTCGCTTGGAGTGTCGTTGTCAGGCCGAATAATAACATTACAAGTGCAAAATTTGAATGCTTGGTGTTGTTAGGAGCAAATGACGTTAGGAATAAAATAGATGGAAACGTGAAGACTAAACACCATGGGTACAGTAATACAAAGCTTGGACACACGATCGGTCAAAAGATCTTTGCAATGATCCATTGTACGTTTCATATCCGGTATGTTGCGATGATTGTCTTATACTCTATTATTGAGTACGTAACTACTCTGAATCAATTACATTCGTTACAGATGAGGCGCGCCGCAATAGTGTATTTTGCAAGGCATCGAAAAAGATATCACTATACAAGCTCTCAGCGACGTGACTTAATCGTGAATGTAAAATTCGATAATCGAAGATATTTGTTACTGGGATACGGGAAGGTATGTGATGAGGCACCAACAGGGGCAATTTTTTCATTAATTCATGATATTTTTTCTTTTTTCAACTCTATACCTTTATAGCTCTGTAATAAGAGAACGATTATACGCAATACTGTAATACATAAAATAACTTGTATGCAGTGCAGTTCTTTACTGCTGTTGACATTGCTGCCTGTTCTAACATGCTTCGGAATCGTCTGCTCTTTCGGATGCTATCGATATCTATCACCTTAACAATTATAAACTTCATATTATTGCTTTACAAAATGCCTACAGTGAAAACACGTAGTGACCGAGATGAAGAAAGATATAGAAGGTGGGTTAATAATGATTTTCCTGCTCAGCAATGAATGAAAAAGGGGGGACACGAAAAGCTTGACCAGTTGGTAGTTTTAATAACCGCAATTGCAGGATCTATCGTACATAAATGATCAAGTCTAGACTTTCAGCAGAAAGGGTCACTCCACTTCTCGGGAATAATGAACTAACTAACCTAATCTACATACTAGACCACATTATTAAAGATTGGTGGATATTGTCTATAAATGTATCTTCTAAATTGTCTATATTTCAGGGATGAAATCGCACCTGCAAGCAATAGCAGCTGGAGAAATGCGAAAAAGAACATATGTCTCTTGAAAACTCACAAAACCGGCAGTTCCACTTTGCAGAATATTCTCACCAGATACGCCATAACCCACGACCTCTTTGTGGGATTGCCAGCGACATCGTTTAATTTCAAGTCAGTGAAAGGGAAAAGATTTAATAGAAAATTTGTGATGGAAGTACCGCAAAATCGTTCGATAAATATGCTTCTGCACCATATGCGCTTTAATAAAACGGAGATCGGAGCCATTATGCCGAAAGACACCGTTTACTTAACTATACTACGCGAGCCATCAGCGCAGTTCGAATCGGCTTTTACGTACTACGGTACTCTGGTCAAATCTTTTATTCAATTTCAAAAATTGGAAAATCCAATTAAACAATGGCTCGCAAACCCGGAAAAGTAAGTTAGTAAGATGGGCAATAAGTTGATATATACAGTATATAGTAAAGAAATCCATTTTTAACTATTTTTTAAGAAGTTTCATCCACAATGGCCCCCAATGGTGGACTGCAAAGAATCACATGTTTTACGACCTAGGATTCGACAACATGATCGAAAACGAAGATTATATTAATACAGCAATAGCAGATGTGGAAGAAACGTATGACTTAGTGCTGATAATGGAGTATCTTGACATATCTTTGATACTGATGGCCGAAATACTAAACTGGAGCTTAGAAGACATGGCCCATATTCTGCAAAATGCGAGGGCTGAAGCATCAAAGCGTACAATGAACCCTGAACTCTCCCAGCAAATCCGAAAATGGAACAAAGCAGACAGTGCTCTATACGCGTATTTCAACCGTACGCTCTGGAAGAGGGCTCGGGAATATGGCATGGAGAGACTAGGCGAAGATGTGCAAAAGTTTAATAGAATTCAGATTAGCGTCGGACAATGCTGTTTCGGCAGTAAGGTCCCGAATTTGAAGGTGAATGACAGTAAATTAGTGGCTTATAATCCCCGTGGCGTTCAATTAGTGACCACAATTTTAAAAAAGGAAATGAAAAACAATAAAACGTGCCAGTTAATGGCCTACCCGGAGATGACCCTTTTCACAGAACTGTTTAAGTTACAATATCCTGAAAAAAAATACAATTACAATAAAGCTGTGGTTCCGTAAACAAATACTGTCCTGGTTCGATGTCAGTGTAAGCCCGTCATTACTGGTTGCATGGCCTACAAGTTGTACAGTGCAGTTGCCGAATCCCCAAGGAAGCTTTGTATGGATTTGAATTATAATTTAGCGTGCAGTTAGTCTTTCAGATACTTCTGTACTATGGAAAAAGCAGATATTAACACCGATTTGCTTTCCTAAGGTAAGGGAAAATCATAATAAAGTAGCCTTGCAATATTTTACAACTTAGAAAGGAGGACAACTGGTAATTTAGGTGTATTTGGTACCGCACTGGCTGGCACACGCAGGGCACGTCCTTGACACTACCCAACAACATCAGCAATTCTTTCACTTAAATGAAATATATATCTAATATGCTCTGGCATAGATCCTGTTTCCTTTTCTGCTTACCAGTCTGAATGAGAACTTGTTTCGGGTCGCAAGTAGGGCGGATAAATCAGTGCATGGCACACCAGTAAATTTGCAATAGATAACAGTTTTCTTAATAATAAGCTGGAACCCTTAGGCAGATTCTAATGCTACCCTGTCTTCCCTTTTTCTCTTGGGAGCCCCTTGGATCCTTTCATTATCTCCTTTTGGAACTTTTCAAGATGCCATGGGAGAGAATTTTTTTTTAATAATGAATAGTTCCTAGCGATAGTACTGTCTTATGCTTGGTAGTGTCTTCATTTATTTTGATTTATTAACACATGCCATATTATATTTAGATTTTTGCTATTGGTTTAATACTCTCTGAATGGTGTCAAGTAAGTTTATTTATATTGGACAAGCATTGGCAGTTTGCAAGAGTACATAGTACTGAATAACGGTCCTAAAGTAACCATAGAAATGTGCCAAAGTCGAAAAAATGCTGGTATTTGCAACGTTTATTTCTGTACATTAAGTCTTTTTACAACAGGCAGATATTCTTCCATAGTGCGTGCAAATTCACTCTCTAAAATGGCATATCTTTTCTCAACTTCAGGCATGATCTTCTTAGCAAGGTTGCTTCTTCCCATAAATTTCTTTGTGAACGGTAAATTCAGGCGGCTTTTCACCGAGAGCCTGTATGATTTGTAACTCTTCTCGTCGTGGATGTTCGTGTGCTGCAGTCGTAAAATCTCATAAACCCTTCTTGCTTGCCGTCTGTTTAGTTTGCATTTCGCATTGCACTCCTCTACCATGGCTGTAGAGAAACCGGCAGCAAGATTTTCCGGACGAAAAGACTCCAATTTGGAACAGGCCACACAATCCACAAAATCCCTGATTCGCTGAAAGTTTTCTGAAGGATCTTCAACGCAGATGTCTTTTACGTGATTTTTCGACAATACAGATCGATACACGGCTCTCAGCATATCTGTCGCGTGACCCTGGCGCTGATAGGGGGGAATGATGAGAAACTGACTCACGCGTGGTCGGCAGTGATGAGGATAAGCATAAAAATTGTACAATGTGCAATATCCAACAAAAAGATACTGGGGTTCGTTGCTGCCCGTTTTCTTCTTTTCAAACAGGGTGTAATACTCCCATTTGTCGTCATCAACATCAATGTAGCTTGCTGCATCCACATACCATAATAAAAAGGTTTGCATCCTTTCGTGATATTGCCTGAAACCAGGATCTGAAATTTTTGGGTTGAATACTTCAAAAGTCTTTGTGTTACCCTCGGTCGTATTTCTTTCGTAACAGTGAACTAAATTTCCGTGCGGAGAAAACTTCCCATCTGAACGGAGGAGGCTGACAAATTCATCCAGATTTGTTTGGCATCCTGGTGGAAGTACATCTTTCATCTGGGCAAAAATGTCATCCGCCTCAACGCCACAATATTCTTTTGAGTCTATTTTTTCATCATATTGTATGCCAATGTACCCGTGCAATTGACTGGCTGTGTAGTACATGTTCACAGATAAGTCTGAATATCCAAATATCTGTTCTTTTTCTCCGAATATTTGATGTGACATCTCTGGCAGAAAAGAAATACCTTCTTCGATGTCGTCTTCATTGCGGACCAGTTTAAAATTGACGACTTCGTTGGCATCACAGAGATATTTCTCTACACTAATTTTAAACGCGTTTATATCATCACCATTCATCGTGCCTGGGACTGACAATGGAAAAGTGCATATCGATAAACATGGAAAAAATATATTAGAATAATATAAATACAATTTTAATGAAGGTTTTTGATTCCATAATATGAACTACTTCGTGAACTTATAGGTAATGAGTATTTCTGGTCCCTCGTGTTTATTATATATTCATATTTCTAGAATACTTTTACTGCGCTCATTTCACTAGTTTGCTGTTTCGCGCCCAGGACTCGCTGATTCGATACACTTGATTAATTTCTCTTCACCTTTGACCTATACGATACGCATCAGTGAGTTCACGAAACCACGGCTTATTCGCCATCGAATCTCTTGGTGCCTGAAGGGATTTTGTAATACGATTTCCGTCACATTTACTTCCAATCGTGATATGAAATCAATTCAATCTTTTATTTCAACGTAAGTTATTTTACAAATTTATTAGCAAAGTAAATTTTATTAACGTGACACCACCCAGTGGCATATTTTCTACACAATATAGTGACTACACGAAACCACAGCACCAACGAAGGTCGAGCTGAACGTCGCTTTAGGAGCAATCTACCTTCTTATTCCTAATTTCAAATCTCATTTCGTGCAAACTTTGGCTGTAAGAAAACTTCAACAATGCTTGGGAGAGTCTTTCAAGGTTAATAATTTATTTTAGCGATAATGGTCGGACGATTTCCCCGCTTTGTTGTTGAGAATTTTGTTTTTCTCAATTTCATCTTTGATCGGTCATTTCAGTAAAAGCCATTGTTTTTTTAATTCTCACAATTCGGTATTTAATATTTTAGTGATGAAGACGCCAGTGCGACTGTCTTCTTCATTCAATAAACCTCCACGCAAAGTTGTTGCGCCATTTGGCATAGGCGGAAACGTTTTCATTGGTTGCGGAGCTATATTGTTAGTCATCTCTATTGCGGTGGTAAGTATGTGGATCAATCGAGATAAAAATATGAGTAATATTGCATTCTGTGACCACTTCCCTCCCCCACCTCATTCCTTAATAAAAAACAAACTCCAAAGCTGCATATGAGATTGTATTGCCCATAGTCACTAATGGGGTGATGATGGACCCACGTCGTTGGAGCAGTGACCCAGGCATTGCCGATACCCTATTTAACAGCTGGGTCGATTGAGCTAGGGGATTGTGGCTTGAGGATTCTGGTTTGGTTTGAGTACCCTATTTAACAGCTGGGTCAATTGAGCTTGAGGATTGTGGCTTGAGGATTCTGGTTTGGTTTGAATCCGCAACCTCTCGTTTGGGAGACTCGCTAATGATTACTTGTTACTTATCACTAGTTACAAATATTCACAGGTACAAAGAAGTGGATTTCTAGTTCCTCACACAATCGGACCAGGCCTGAGTCCAGTTGGTAGAATTGAAATTGATTTGACGCCGGATGAGTTGAAACAATAAAGATTAAAGAATGTTATTCCGTACTTTTTATTTCCGCTGAGGATTATAATTATATTTGGTCCCAAATAAATGACTGAAGTTTGAAAAATCTTGTTTTTTTCATAGTGTATGATATGAATGTGTTGTGTTGTAGGCTTGAGCGGAATGAGAATCGAATTTTAGAAATTCCTGGAAGTTGACAGTATTTGCACTACAATGGTGCTGGCACCCTGATGTTGGAAAAAGTTTTCATTGAATTCATTCAACTTAATTAACTAAGTAGTAAAAATGTAACGGGACATGTTATCGATATATTGAATTTGATTTCGTAGAAATGTCACACAGTTTATGTGTTCTCGCCATATGTCATTGAAATTTACGTCATCGCTTTGTCGAAAATATACTGATCTGTATCGAGCGGAACCGTAGTGGCGATTCTCTCGAGTTTCCGAATACTGTTCGCTGCGTAGTTTTCCCTAGACAACGGCAATATGTCATACAAAATTGAGCGTTCTCCACCAGAATACGAACCTCCACCGCCTTGGAAACCGGCGGAAGAACGATGGAAAGATCCTAGGTATAACAGTAGTCTAACCCAATTTTTACCAAGGACCATTGTGCTGCAGAAACAGATCGCCGGACAAGCGCTTGGATTCAACATACGTGGGGGTAGAGCAAATGAATGTGGGGTCTACATTTCAAAAGTAGGTCAATCTTGTGTCAATATTATTTATCTGAATTGAAATGTACGAGAAAACAACCATTATTAACCAGCATTAGTAATGCATGGAACCATGCCTCGCAAAAACGTTTTTAGAAGTTGTCATGGTTACTACATTTGTGTTTTATCCAATTTCTATGTACTGTAATACTTTGTTTAAACTAGATATCACGGTGAATTAATTTAGGTCCTACCAGAATCAGATGCAGAAAATCAGGGATTGAAACCTGGAGATCAAGTACTCACTGTAAATGGTGAAAACTTTACTGACATTGACCATACAGAGGTTAGTTTGGGTGATATCTTACAATTATGATGACCATACTTCTGGTGAATCGTTACATAAATTATTCTTTAAGATGTATCAACAGAATTTACAAATATTATTGTATTTTACCAGTGGGAAAGGCTGTTCCCTCCAAGCCGATAAGCCATTTACAGAGGTCGAAACGAACAACTAATAAGAGAAACCTATCAACTGACCAGTAACAGGGTCTACTAAAAACATATTTCAGTAATCGAGAAGTCTTGCTCTAGTGCTTGGTTACCTCTCCACATAGGGACTTGACTAATTGCTTTTTTTATTTAAGTATTTTCGATTACTAACTCAGTATACTATTTTCCAGGCAGTTGATATTCTGAAAATGTCAAATACTCTCACCATGAGACTGCAGTTTTTCCCCTTCGGTATGTATATGTTTTTGTTTATGTCTGTAAATAGAACCACGCATGATATTACCCACTAATTTTGTAGATTCAGTTTGTTTGTGCTTCTTTTGAATGAATGAGCTGTGTTAGCGAGCAGTTGTTATCATCTTCAAACTGTCACCCAAGAATAGCCTATTTCTTACAGATATGTATCTGCCTACAGGTTATGAGATGCAACAAAGAATATCTGGCTTCACATAGCCGATAATGAACTTTCACACCTACTGGCTAGTTGCCTAAAACTTGGGAGGTACGCAACCTCTACAAGATTGAACTAATGTATACTATCAATGCAAAATCAACATGGAGTAAAGCTGGGAAGCTGTGAAGCTGTACCTTATCAATAGTATTTCTTGTACCTTATACTGCTATTTGACTGATTAAAAATTGAATCAGAGCAAATGTTAATACTTAATGCTAGTTATGACTTTGGCTATATCATTCCATACTCATGATCCATATATTGTTTTACCACAAGCCCACAACATACCAAGTTCTTTTGTAAACATGGATATTTAGGAAAGATAAAGGTTATAAAACATATTTTCACAGCTATATCCTATAATGGTGCATTATGATTTGTTTATTTATATTGTATGTTTATTTCTATTTTATTCATCTTCTGTACACTGCACTTTGATGCAAATTTTTTTAGGAGCAATGTATTCCCTTCAATTTTGCTTTTGTTTTTAAAGGAGCAATATTTATAATTAGAACAATTTTAATTAGAATACAATATACAAAACGGCGTACTGATCTGATATTTCACCCTGGCCGTCCAATATAAATTATTAGCCGTAAATATATAGAGTATATGTATATATATATTCAACCAATGAAAGACAACCAAAATAAATCCATCTCTTGAAACTTTTGAATTTGGAATACGAGCTTCGATTTTTCTCCGTTACTATCCAGGAGATAAAAGTGGAAAAACTAACAATTGGAAATATTTCTACCTCTACCTAAAGCGACAGTGTGCAGCAAGTGAATGAAAGTGAAGTAACTAGGGAGCCGCCTTTGATAAGTGTGGCGTCGCCATGCTAAGCTGGATAAAAGATAATTGCGGATGAGGAGACGTCATCACATGGCTGTCACTGTCGATCATATAATCATCATTATACTTTGTTGTCATAATCGCTGCGGATTTGGATTATAAGTACAACGGCGACGTCTACCTTGTCTCTGACGAGAGGGAGCGGGCGGAGATTTTATGAAAAGCATTGTTCCCCTTTCAACCCCTCGCCATCAGACGTCGTTCGACGCGCTAGGCAGACGAACTGCATCGCCCTTGTTATTGTGTAATCTAATTGACAAGAGACGCTCAGTCTGAAGTGCAAGAATGGAAATCTTATGCAAAAAAGTGCTCTCGGGTACTTAACCATGTGGACATCCTACATCAAGACAGTAGTCAGTTTGAACGAATTTGGGAGCAGTCTACCGTGAGAAGGAATACATTTGCACAAAACCTTTAGTACCTATTATGGCAAACAAAAATCAGTCAGTTCTTGCAATTATCGTTGCCCTCATCAACGTTATCGTAGGTAAGTTGGCAGCCTACTTAAATTGTAACTGTTAGATTTTTAGCTTCCTGATATACGAAGATTCGTGTACATGAAAGATGCTTCAAATGTTTTATGTATTCAATTTTATTTTCAGAGAGTAAACTTGGAGAATTCTTAGAATGTCGTCGTCTTTCTGATGTTCAGATAATTGGTTTTGGTAAGCCACGGTTTCTGATTGGTTAAGCTAAAGCAATAGAATGTTTTTTGTGAGGTTTCGCCACTTTTATGTTCCATAATAATTTTCAATGTGCTTCTTCAGATGTTAACGGACACGTGGTAAAATTGGATGTTGGTCGATGCAGCACAAGATACGAACCGAGTGATATAAAACCAAACAGTGACTATCAAAGCGTACTGAAACGTATTCTAAACAAAAAGGTAATCAAAATATACAGTTACATATACTATACAACAAAATCATCTTAATGAACATAATGTGTAAGCATTGTCGCACCGTCGTGTAAGTAATGATTCTTTCCGTCTCAGCGTGACAAAGAATTCACACAGTGCGCGTCCACTGACAATAATGCAGATGACAACAGAGAATGTGTTGCCTCTGTTATCCGAGTAGAAACAGTGACGTTAGCTCAGGGCCCTCAATTTTATGATGTCATCGAGTCCTGCGCCTGCAGAAAGATATCGAAGAGTTGTGAACGCCTTCCGAAGCTGAAAAAGTTTTTTGCCGGAACCAAATTTGAGGCTATTGTTGATGTTGGTCAGTGTAAAGGTGGATGCCGAAATTTTAAACGTAAGTCAATTCAATATCACAATGCATAAATATAGATTATTGAATATTACATGAAAAAGGATGAAATAATTATGTAATCATGTGATAATAATATCGGTATTGTTTCGTTAACAGATCATAAAATTTGTCGCGAAACACGTACTACAATTCATTCTGTCGATGGTCCAAATGGAGCAATAAGTGTACACGGGGTGGCGCAATGCAACTGTGAACGAGCTTGTTACCGTCAGCACTTTAACATAGCAGTAACAGAACTTGCAGTTGTTCCTGAGGGGAATTCTGTTGAAAGAACCAAGGTATCAAAATATTGCAGTCCTAGTATCAATGAAGTATCGCTGTACTACATAAAACTAACATCTTCTTCTTTTCGCAGCTTATCGATGTTGGCAAATGCGTTGGATCTTGCGGACCTATCAAGCGCTGCGTGGTACGGGATAACAGTATGAGCGGTAAAAACAGAAATTGCTTGATGTCACTCGAAACTAGCGATGTCAGCTGTGTTCCGACCCGAATTCACGACGTAACTTACACCGACAGCAAAAACGAACAAACGCACGTTACTCAAATCCGGAAATGCGGATGCACGTGATGGATTCTTGACAGACAACTACGACGATTTACGGCTTGAATCGTCCGTGTCCCGTCGATGGAGATCTACCGAGCGAAAGTCCCGGAGAGTAGGAACTGGAATCAAGCAATGGTTTCTATATATGTGGATTCTGAACGAATCCTGGATTCGGAATCAAGAACATTGCGTACAATGACTAAATTGAATTGTTATATAAATGCACACAGGATATTATATCAAGAATATAATTTCTTCATCAGTCTCTGAATGCGTTTGATGTATGTTTCATATATATCCTTCTATGATCTCTCGTTCTGTCTTCCATAAATATAAATATATATATATTTACATGGCATCACTGTATTTTTCTTCTCGTAAACACACCACTTGACGTTGTTTATTCAAACTGGCAAGATTGCTTCCGTGATTTTTGAGTGTTAGACAGGCGCTATAGAGTCTATATACCTAGTAGAAGGTAGTGGTATGAAGCAAGTTTTAACCAGCGTTTGGAATTATATTTGATTTCCCTGATATCTCTGATGTAGGAATAATGTACATACTAAGGTCAGATATCTATACATTTCTTTCTCTGTGGCGGGTGTAATTCAAGATGGTATACTATTTTGTGATCGCGTGATGAACCGAATATGTGTTGTAGTAAATTTCCTCCAATTATTATCGTACGGTCAGTCCTGAAAGGAATAATTACTGCTTTACAATGTGACATAAACCGTTTTCTGTTTCTTTTGTTCGCCAATCGCTAATAGTTAGTATTTATATCGCCCTCCACTAATCACAGGTGTGTAGAATAGAAGGTAATGATGCCAACAATGTTATCGAAATGTCAGATAGATATCGCTATTTTGTTAAAGAATACAGTACTTAAAATAGGTTGCAGCGGTTAGTTTTATTTACATAGCTGTACCGTTATTTTCTTGTGCGAAGTCACAGATGACGATGAGTGCATTTCGAAGGAGTAATACGTACTCACTCCACTAGCTGAAATTACAAATTACCCATGGCAGTACCTAAACAGATTCATGAAGAAGTATAAATAGACGATTTTCAATTAAAGTTTCACCACGAACAATCTAGTTCTTTCGTGTCAATAATCACTTCATCTAAGTGTTTCAATGCTCCAATTACTCTGTTTTACCCACTTACCTTACAGTTATTTACATAGAGTTAAATTATCACACAGTAACTAAAATTTAAGTTGGTGGTACGGTAGTGTAGGGCCATTTCATGGTATCGGTCTAAATCTTGCCAATGTTACTTTGTCATCATGTCATCGACGTCAACAGCCTGTGTGTACCTGCAAGGTATGTTTGCTATCTTTAAATAGTGCATAATGATATACGTAATTGATAGCATCTTATCAGTTAAAATTGAGTGATAGTCTTTAGCACATAGCCACCTAAAGATCTTCATGCTATTTCAAAAACAATTTCCCTTCACAACTACTCATTATATGAATTCCGCAGTTTTGGTATCTCCGCGTCTTTGTACATAAAATGGTTTCGTATTAATATCCAACACCTGAACCCATACCGAACAAACAAAGGATAGGAAGTCCTCATTCTTTGTCGCCAAAGGTAGTTAAGGCCAACAGGTAATTCAAGTGATATATTGGGAATAATTCCAATATTCGAAATGATCTAACCTGGTATTAGGAAATACAGCAACAGGTGGTGGAATTACTTCATCGGTAGTCACATAGCGTATTCGTGTGACTCTGGCCTCTACATTAGCTCGTGTAGGGGCTAAGATTAGGTTATTAGGAAAAATTAATGTAAACGGAAGCTCTGAACTCATTTGACGTTTTATATAATCAATCAGTTCAACTGTTATTGAAGGAAAGTAGTGAAAATAATATATAAATGGTATAACGCGGTTGGGGTATGGAATCTAATTTTTTAATTCGTAAAATAGAAAATTCGCTTCAACGAGGATTCACTTATAACGCGGTAGATAATTATGAATCCCAGCTTCTGCGTTATAACGGGTTTACTGTGTATATTAAAATGAAGGAAAGTTTGATTCTTTTGCGGTTTCAATTTAGTTCTGTATGGCTGAATAGAGAATACCTAACACATATGTTATTAACTGAATGCATAGGCATAAGCTGTAAGGATATCTAGTGGCGAGATGCAGATCTAGATCCTTTTTTTCGGAGGGTGGCGGGTGCATGAACGAGTGGTGATTTGTAACTGTAGGTTGGGTACTGGAAAACAGGTTTCTGGCCCAAATATAAACTGTTTTCCTCCTCTGGATCTTCCCCGTGTAGACTGTAGTGGAATGGAGATTGTACTGTACAGCCAACGTCTTTCATACTATAACTACCTATTGTATAATTTGATATTGGATTTACGAAAAGAAAATACGAATACGAAAATTCTACAAATTGCATTCTACTTGATCCATCGTCTTAAATAAACATATCGTTGAAACCAATTAATTACCGGCCAATTTGTCATGTTTTCACTGAAGCAGCGGAGCTCTTCACCTTTTCGGGGATCGGTGCGAAAGCGGTAATTAATTGCATATAATGCAACTCGAATCCCGGTGCATTTGATCCCTTGTAATAGCAAACGGGGAGTTCGATTTCACGCCTCCATTGTTTTCGTTATGCCTGCAAGCGGACATTTAATTTGTTTGCTTAGACCCGTATACGTTTAGAAAAACGATTTTCAATGGCCAAGGAAAGATCGAAGGGAAGGGAATGTGTTGACACTGCGATTTACTGAAACAGATTACTTATGACGATTAGGAGAATGTATCCATTTTTCTTTTGACGATAATCAGCATCAGCCCAGTTTGTCGATTGTTACCGCGTTTCTTGAAACTGCGTTTGGTTTTGACGGAGAGAAGAGAAGGGTCAGGGTGGAAATTAGTTGGAGACGAGCACAGGTGCGAAAAAGACGGCGCTATGAGATCAAGGTGCGAAACCAAACGATGATAAAGAGATTTTACGACGCTTAATCCACAGCTTACGAAATTAATTCAATCGGATTAGACTGGAATGAAGTTAGGTGAAAATTAAAAAACAAACTCCACGGGGGCAACAATAAGAAAAAGTAATGTTCAGGGAAAGTTAAATAGGCCGATAATGTTATACATGCAGTCATTCTCAGCAGGACTATTCCAGTTAAGCATTCGTATACCTCAAGAATATATCCCAGTGAGATCTCCCATGCAGCAATTTTCTAGCTTTCACCGTTATACATTCATAAACCTTGCCCTATTTTGCATTTTTTCTAGGTATTTATAGAAATGAATTTGATAAAAAACATGATTCGCATATGTACACTATACTGGGTACTGATGATGACAGTGGAAGCGCGGCCTGGTCTAACTACGAAGAAACACAAACGGCAAGTTCACTTGGTGGAAGTTCATCGGGAAGAATACAAAGATAACAATTATGAACATCCCATCCACGGGCCCCAAGATGGAGAGAGCAAAACAAAGGCGATGAAAGAGTTTTTGGATGTCTTGGGTTTGAAGGTACAATGACTTTTCCACTTATATTTACATTTATGTCTATCGTTCACATATATGTTACATAAACCTTAAAGAAGCACGAATTAACAGCTTCTGTTGATTAACGTTTCTTGTCTATTTAGCGTTTTTTAAAAAAGTAAATCAGTCCGACAAGGTTTTTTGTATTCATAAATTTCAGAATTTATACCCTCATATTCCCTTGTCCTCATAGGTTTGTCTGATCAGTAATCAACCGCTTAATAGAGATTACCATTTCGTATACTGGTTATGAGTTAGATTAGCCACTCTAATTACATCGTATATCTTTGAAGGCACCGAGGAACTTAGACGATCACAGCGCCCGTGAGAAAATTAAGAAACCACCGAAGTATATGGTCGATTTATACAATGCTGTTGCTGATAACAACGGAATAACGAGAGCTCCGGACTTGTTGGATGCCGATACAGTACGAAGTATTCCGAATACAGGTAACTAGTCAAAACCATTAATTAATCATAGTGTACAGGTAAACTGGTAAATTTACTGGGCTAGCATGTAATAGGACTCGAATGTTAAACCTAAATTTAAATGTAATACGTTAATAGATACTCGAACTCCAACATTTTGCCAATTCAACCTAAGTGCGCTGAATGACAAAGAAACAATTTTGGACGCAGAACTGCATTTATTTCAAAGTAGAAGAATACTTCACAATTTGAAGCAGCCACCGATGCAGTTGCTTCCGCCACATCGTCTGCTACCAGCTTCTCAGTCAGGAACATATATCATAAAAATTTATCAGGTAATACAAGGTTACAGAACAAAGTACTTTATTGTTTTAGAATCTAAGTTCTGAATTCGTAATAACACATATTTATTCAAACATTTAAAGCTCCTATCGTCCAGCAATACAACGAGCGCTCCCATCAAGAAACTAATCGCGGCCAGGCGACTTCATGCCTATCATAGCGGCTGGCACATATTCCCAATACTGACGACGGTCGAGAGTTGGATATCTGGCCGGGCCGAAAACTTCGGAATTTACACCGAAATTTTATCTGAATCGGGGAAAATCATTGAGAATAAACTCGAAAGGAATAATCTTCAGCCGATTCTCATACTCTTCACGAACAACAACAAATCTAGCCTGCTGGAACAAAAAGACGAAACGCAAACCAACGGTAAGTTAGTAAGCTGATTAACGGATGCTGATGAATTTGAATGAATGAATTTGCTTACGAATTTGACATTATGTAAATGAGCTAGGCTTCAAATATGAAATTCACTATTTACGTGATCGTGAATATATAAAAATCCATACAAGTGTTATAAATGATGCAATTCTACTCTACTGTAATGTAGTGAATAATCCGACAGCGATATGTCATTGCTTTGCATTCATACTATTCCATTGCTTTGTGTGGATAGATCAAAGTGAAACATCAATACCAGAAAACTCAACGTTACGCCAGTCTGATTTGAATCAGGAAACTGAGGCATCGACAACTGGCAAAAGAGAAAAACGATCAACAGGAAGGCATGACGCCAGTGACAGACAAAGATCTTCTGCAAACAAGCAACAGAAAAAGAGAAACAGAAGTCAAGGTCAAAGAGGGTCTTCAAATGGCAGAAAGAACGATAAACCAAACGAAGAATTGACTGACCCTAATCCCATAATATTACAACGAAGAAAGGGCGCCGCTAGATATTATTCCACTCCTCAAAGATTCGAGAATGATGACGTCTACGAACGCTACGCGGAAGACGACATGTTCGATTACGGCGACGATATGACGGAATCACCGCAAAAAGAAGTATTTGAATACGCATCAGACGGCGGGATATCACCGGGAGATGGCGGAAAAGAGACGTCGTCGTCACCTTCAAGCGGTCGTCGACGAGAACAGTACACATCGTTTCCAGGCACAGCTACCTCTTCAGCCTCCAAGCAAAGTTGTCGTCGTTATCCCCTATACGTTGACTTTGAAGAAATGGGATGGTCAGGTTGGATCATCCACCCACAAGGATACAACGCATATCACTGTCAGGGAAAATGTTCTTTTCCTCTGGCACAACATTTGAATCCAAGCAACCACGCCACTGTCCAGAGCATCATGCACACTCTAGGACTGGGCAACCAGCCGGTGGAAATGCCATGCTGTGCTCCCGACAAACTCTATGATATAAACTTACTGTATTTCGATCAAAACGACTATGTTGTTCTGAGACGGTACAAAAATATGGTGGCAGCTTCGTGCGCATGTAGATGACGTCGTTGACTGGTTCGCTACGTAAGCACGAAGCTTTTCGACGCAAAAACAAAAACAGTGGTTACTCAAGCCCCCCGTCGGGCGGATGGAAGCGGAAGGCCCATTATGTAGACAGGAAGATCGTTTTTCTCGATGTGATATCATTTGCACTGTGTATACAATTGGGAACGCGACATGCGTCTATCTAGAGTCCAATGGTTCCCAACCTCACAGGACGGAGCGCGCTTATAAAAAAATGTTTTTTTTTGTATTATTACATATTTTATTGGGATCGTTAAACTGTCATTATCGTTATTTATGGGTCAATTTACTTTCTGTCTGCTTTGCTCCAACTAACGACCAACTGCAACTGCTGCAATCAACTGGCTTGCTATTTATTGATGGCGCTAGAGAACGAAGTTTTTCTACCCTACCCATCCAAACTGAACTATGTAAACTAATGAATTGGTGATTATTGATGATTGATAACTAACTGGAACTGGAAAAACTGATGTAGAGCTAAAATATCTTTAATAGAAGAAATGCTGTAGGCATTACACATCAGTATTACAGAATTTTATTTTGATTCATTGACTGATTAAATGAAAAAAGTAAACAGATTGAACTCCGTGGATTTATCATGATCGTAAGCTACGCAAAAAGACACAGCAACACATAATATGCAAAGAAATGGTGTAGATATATAATCCATAGAAAAGATAGTTACAAAAACACGTATGATAAAGGTGTAGCAATGAACAGACTGGAATAAGCCGCACTGAAACCCATCGTTGACAATGAGAAAGAAGAAAAAGACGAAAATTGGAGTTAATATTCGTCACATTTAGCTGATGAGTACTGTGTACATATGCTGTCCTCAGTAGCCTGAGTGAAATCCTTTCTGGCAGACAATCCAGTGCCGTCAATCAAATTTCTCATGTTGCAGTAATTCGTTCCGTAATCGAGAACAGCGTACCAAACTTCCGATTTCGAAAAACCCGACACAATGCACTGGTTTGCGACTTTATATTCGGAATTTTTGGATTCAATGCCACGTTTCAAACGTATATTCTCCTTTTCTTCGAAAGCGAGATGCTTGAAAATACAGGGATTGTCTTTATCACCGCAAAAGGTAAAGGTCACATCATCCACGTAGCTGCTAACTGGTGTAGTATGGCGCAAAGTTATTTGGTCACCCTCGTCGGATTCGAGTTCATAGAGACATCGTTCGCCACCAGATTTACAGTTGTCAGAGCCATTCCACCTCTTAATTTGTTCGATCAAAGCATCGTGTACAACTGAACAATTACTTTCTGACCAGGACCATTGAAGAGAGCATTGGGCGTGAAATGGATAGCTCGTGCTGAACGCGGGTGATAGAATACTTGCACTAAATACTAACAGCAAAGCTGCTGTTATGCCGAACATAACTGTTGAAAATTTAACACATCTTCTGCAACACTGAGAGCTTTGTTTTTGTGATCGAAACATTTCACTGGCTCCGGTAATCGAACAGAACTGATTACCAATTAAAGGAAAACGTAATAAAACAACTTTGCTGATCACGAAGTCAACGAAGCTGTGTTATTGATTTACGTTGCGTAACGATAATGTTCTGAAACGTTAAAGGACTACTCGTGTGTTTGGAAATGAAGATAATTCTTCTGTATATGAAGACCGAAAATGTACTAAAAGTCGTAGCTGAATATTGTAAAAGATAATTTGAGAGTATAATGACAACTTTAAGGCAATTTATAATGAGAAAAAAGAAACCAATTCCATTCGTTTGTGGGACATATGAATTTCCTTTAAAATAGTTTGAGACCGTCGACACGCTCTGTGATTATATATCACATGTTCTGTATACTCCGATAGTTTCAAAACAAGGAAGGAGGAAAGGAGACAAGACTTAGCCAGGAAGAATCTCAGTTTTAAGATATTGAGAGTGTTGTAAACAAGCAATATACAATTAAATGTTGTCATAACTAATAATCTGATTCTCAATTAGTTGATTGCTAAATTTAGCGCTGTATTTTATGTCCTTACAAACCTACACAGAATTGGAGGAAGCACCAAAAAAGGGGAATGTGATTCTACTACTAATCGTACCCAGAAGGATGTTCTTCGTTGAGGTAAGAAAGAGGTAGATAAAATAAAAGTCTGTTAATAGAATTGCTGTAGTACAGTATAACATCGTACTACGAGTACACCATAGTGCGCGCAACTTGCCGACATTCGTGAGATTTTTTGTATCGTACGACGATTAAAAATTAGCAGTACGAGCGGCCGTCATACACGTGGCGTGCTCGCCATCGATTTCTAAGAATTCTCGTGCTCAATTTACCGTGCTCCTCCCACCAAGCGCAGCCTGCACTCGCTTAATTCACGTTCAAACACTAATAAAACCTTTACATTCATTGTATAATCTTTTATGCTTTTATTACATGTACTGTACACATGTATTGTTGTTTTATTTCTAACTGTACCTTTTCTGTTAAGAAATACCATAAAAAGGGGATTTTGCGTGGTACTGCGTGTACAGTAGTGTTAAAAGCGTAGTGTTTCAAGGATAGAAATATCAATTCCCAGCATTTCCATTACATACAAACCCGATGAAGATACTTGGGTAGCTGTACAATCTATGTAATTTTAGGGCAATCAATGCAATTAAGTTGTAACGGAAAATGCACGCTGTATTGCTTTTTATCCTTACTACTGTATGACTACTGCGATCTAGCTGTAATGTAATTCGCTAGTTGGCGATAGTGAGCAGAGATTTGAACGAACCGAACTGTTGACCCAAACGCGGATCAAACTGCCCAATTTTCGCGAAACGGGACCGGAACCTCAGAATGTGAAGCGTACTGGACCACTAACCGAAAAAATCTATCCTTAAATATTGAAATATAGCATTCGTATTTTACAAAAGTGCCCATTACTTTTGTGAGAACGTTCCTTATATTTTATTCAAGCTTCATTTGCGGCATTTCCATCCCTAGTTGACGTAGAAGTTACTATCTCTTTATTATTACTTTATTTAAAATGGGGAGCAAATTGATTTAAAAATCCTCTTTCAATATCCAACTATTTGGTACCAGAGTTATAATTCGTTCGATTCAAATGCTATGCTAATTTATCCATTTTTTAATTTATTCAAACTATTCTATCCATCTTACGATAAATAGGCTTTTAAAACTTGGAAGGTATGAAGAAGCAAGTAAGGAAGAGACCAAATTTCATGCCTTTATGATTAAAGTTATATCGAAGTGATGAAGAGATTATTCAAAACAATATTTTTATCGTTCAGAAGCGACAACTGGCGAAGTATTACTCCAGTTCTGCATTGAAGAAGTCAACAAATGAAAAAGACACATAGAAGAAAACATATATATAAGAGGACCGAAGTCGGCAGCGATGTGATCAGGAGAGAGAATATTATCACCAGAACCGTTCCCTCCAGAGCCTGGTAAGGAAGATAAATCATTGATGTAATGTAAGGGTATTTGAAATTAAATCTACGAACCTCTGGTGTTAGTTTTCATGCAATAATTTTTCCGTAGGCCTACTGTACTCCAAATTACAATCTTACCCGTAAGCATATGTCGGTCAGTGCATGTGGTATTCGTATAATCATCGGCGAGCCAACGCTAGCGCTAGAAAGTGGAAGTAATTCATTTTCGGAAGACGATTGAGAAAGGGTCGGCGTCAATGATCTAGGGAATTCCGATGTCAGGGTCACGTCAGCATTACCGTGCAAGTTCCATCCCTCGATGTCAGACAAACCACCGTCAAAAGGGGACCTGTCGCTTTCGACAGCGCTTACCGATTCTTCCATATCTGACATGTGCTTGTGCAATGACTTGGCCATCTTGGCAAGCTTCCTCTTCTGGGCGTTGCGTTCTCTGATTCTTTTGCATTCCGCATTGACGATAGCCTTTCCCTTCCTTTCTAGTTCCGCTTCCATTTCCTCGACGTCTACCACGTTGTCCATTGATTCTGCGATGTTTCTTACGCATGCTATTTGCCTCCTCATTTCCTCAAGCAAAACGTTGTGAGTGCTCGTGGTAGCAAAATTTGCTGCGATTGCTACTTTAGTGCTATCGTTTGCTGGAAGACGAGCACTTGGTGGAGCAATAGGACTTGTGGCAGCAGACCTCATTGATAGTTTTCTTTCTCGAATTTGGGAAACAAAATCTATTGCTGGTTGAAAGAGGTTTTGAAGGTTTTCTATGATGGGACTTGTTGCTTGCGACCTTGTGTTTATTTTTTGTCTGCCCCCATGCTTTTCCGGTTGGTAATGTGCATTTACTGGAGTTTGGAGTTCAATATCGTCAGTTTCTATTGCGACATCGACCATTTTGATTTTTTTTCCCGATTTCCTGCGATGGCTCGATGACTTCGTACAGCTGTTGGACGTTGCGGAAGATTTCATTCCTTTTAAACAGCAAATTATTTAGATTTTGATAATGTATGACACGGATGTGGCGATCAGAATGCTATAACATCAATTTTCCTGCATAGTATTTTTATTAGTGGACAGTGGATTTGAAAATCGAATAACAGACAAAATTTAGAAAAATACTATAATTATTTCCGCTCATTCAAAACAAAACTTAAAAAAGCTTAAAGTAACTCGGTAACTTATAATCATTCCCATCGATTAACACTGATTTCCTGTTTTTTTACAATTCATTTTTTTTCATGAAGAGAGATACTACAGTAGTACCTGTTGGGGAACCGATGCTCACTCCAGGAGGAGATGTCGTAGCCTGTGAAGTTTTCTGGTCCGGGGACAAAGGTTGCCCTATGTCTGATAATGTTCTTGAAATAGACATTCGCGTCCTCTTTTGTGATTGGTTCAGTGGCGACTTCAATGATAGTGGCCGGATCTTGTTCCGGTCTCCGGTGATCTGATCAGAAGTTGTGTCCTGATGTACAGAATTTTTTTCATCTCCCTGCTGACAGCAAATTTGCTTATATGATATGCGTAACGGAATTTACAGTAATATATGCGTGCACTTCTTTCACCTTGGATCTTGCAGAAGTCTTATTTTCTTCTTCAAACACACTGTCGTTACTTCGAGGGATTCTGATAATCAAACCAATATCAACCGGGGAATCGGTGGAAGTCGAGTTAGAGTGTAATTGGCGATGAACAGCTTTCTTGTATCGTAGAAGTTCAGCTATTTATAAAGTTGATTAAAAAAAACATGAGGAGTACGCAACATCAAATATTTAGCATCCTAGGTTCAAGGACCATATTACAACACAATGTGCGTGCTTGTCGCAGGAAGTTCGCGGCGCCAAGTTTAAAAGATGGAGAAAATACTTCACCCAACTGGAAATCATGCCGGAAGATCAATGTTCAACCTGTACTATGCACAAAATTGTCTTAAAATGCCTACAACAACAACATACCTGCTAGTTTTTGATTTTCCATTTCCATTTCGTCGAGAGCCAGACGCAAAGATTCTCTCTCATCCTCGAGAAATTGCAAATCGCTAACACTGGGATGTCGTTGTATTACTTCGGTTGCTATAAGTTCCTTCTCTGCAGCCAATTTTATCATGTTGTCGTTTTCCATCTGGAGTTCTATAACTTTTCGCGCAAGTAGTCCCGCTTGATCTTCTGCTAGTTTTAATCTCAATTTCAAATCCGTGTTTCTACCCGCCCCGGACTGTGGAATAGTCGCTAATTCTCCGTACTGCTCTCTATATTGTTCTAATTCGTCTTTCAGCAAATCCTATGAATACAATATATCATACGAATAAAATATTTACTGTTGCTACTGCTTATCGGACAATATATCAGCTATGTATTCCGTACCCTTTCTTTCTGAAAATCTGACAACCGTGATACCATGATGTCTTCTTTCTCCTCCAGAAAGTTAATTTGCCGTTTCATCTCTGATGTTGTGTCGCTTAACGACTCCCCTTTCTGCTTGCTGGTCTGGGCTTGCGAAGGGGCATGTAGACTCATTTGATCGATCTAGGTTTCGGTATATGAAATAGATTGGTGATAGATTTCCTTGCGGAGCTAACAAGAAATATAACATGCTTCACATACAACGTTCTGAAGTTTTGAAACTTGTGAGGTGAAGACTTGGCAAGAGGCTTCCGATGACAATAGTTTTTGCCTTAGTTCCGAGTTTTCCTTTTCCATCTGTAAGACAAATTTTTATAATTTAAAGATATGATTTCTGTTCCTATATTTTTTAAAAATGGATATAATATACATAGCAATACTACATATTACTTACTTTGGCTTGTTTTGTATCAGCAGCTTGCAGTTCCCAATGAAGAGAAACTGCGACTTGACGACTTAGTTTCAGCTCTTCCTCCAGTTCACGGACCCGAGCGTCATCAGTTCGCTGAGTTTCGGCCCTGGAAATTGGAAGAAAATTAAACTGTGAGTACCCAACTTGGAATTTCCTATTTTATAACTGTTCAATTTAACATATAATCAGTATAGTATAGTATACAGTGCTAGCAGAGTGTAAACCTTTATTGCAACAGCTCTTAGGTATATATCCGCATTCTTATTTTGTACTAAGTAGGACTTGACCCTCTCCCGGGTAAACCTTTAACCCAAAAGCTAATACTAAACGTAACCTGTTGATAGCAGATTTGACTTTGTGAAACAGTAGCACATACAGAGGAGTTGTGGGTTAGTTATGAATGTTGTACTGCTGAGTTCATGGTTAGATTCGTTTAAGATAATTGATTTTTGATGAAATTTCTGTTGTTAGTTTTCCTGTGGGATTTCGTTGAACACTGTTAACGGTTGGGACAAAGTTCTTTGTAAGTTTACACATTCGCAAAAAGCCTAATTCGTTTTTTTAATTAATAATGTATGTAAATGGTTTTTTACATCGATTCAAAAACTGTTCAGCAACTGTGCGTACTCCCGCGAGGGTTCGTTGTGTCTCATTAACATGTCGGTTGTCGCGAATCTTTTAACTAAACAAATATTGTCGTAGCTGCTACTGTCTGAGACCGGTGGCGTGTAACTAATACGTGAGATTGATGAAGTAATCGTCGTGGTATTTTGATCAACTTATCGTATATAGTAATGCGATGTCGTTTGAATGATGCCAAGCACGTGAGGCTGGCGGATGCAGACGGGTTGTGATCTGGAGGAAATTATGTCGTTTCAATAATGAAAATCCCTTTATTCTGTGGTCACGTCACAACGCTATTATAAAAGTCATTACCACTAATGGTTCAATAATTTATGTTGTAATTAGTATGTAATACGACGCTGCTTATTTAATTTACCGCGTATTATCGTGTCGAAGAGTGCGGGCAATATCCAGTTTGACTTATATATTTTGATTTGGTTATGACAGTGGAGCCTTATTTTTAGAACCTAATACGTCTGCTGTTGTAAAATTAACAGGATAAATACCGGAAGCGGGTCAATTATCCCGTATTTAGGAAACTGGAATTACCAGAGAACCGGTTAATTTTTTAGCTTTAGCTCGCTGCGCGGCCACTCGGATCTCCTATGCTGCATATCACATGTGCTATTCTCTATTTTGATGATATTCAGTAGATCCTGTTAGTTCCAGTTTCGTTCTACTTTGCGTTGCTCATTTTATATTATGAGTATGTATTTAGCTTGAGTACAAAAAACTGTAAAATCTAGAAATCCATGTATCCTCCAGTCCCAATCATACAGGATAATGGTCCGCTACCTATATAGCCATTTTATGATTTGCTGGGGATAATTGTATACACAAGAGGTGAAAATCACCAAGAAGTCTTTTAGTACTGCTGGTCTTCAGTTTAAATTTCGTTGAGATTGCCCTTTAGTATCCATAAAGTAGTTTTGTTACCTGGCTTTCAGTGCAGTGTATGTGTAACGACTTTCATTAATAATTAAGTATTGTCCGTATTCTCGTTCTTTCACCGTCGAAATAAATCGATACTAAAACAACGCTAAACTAACAGAAACGCCACTCACTTGGGACTTATCAGACACAGAGGTGAACGAAAACCTATTTTGTGCCATTAAGGATTCTTAATGACTGTGTTTATTGTCTGGTATTGTTGCACCACCTCACTATACGGCCTGTATACCTTGCCATATATAATTCAGTAACGACATACCTGTCCACCCTGTATTGCAATATTTTACAGTATCTCTTGGCATGTACGAGCTGTCTTTGTACTTGTTGTAGCAAAGTGTCTTCCTCGCGTTCAAAGTGGTCGAAATAGTCATACAGCTCGCCCATCTCATCTTGAATTTCTTGAACTTCCTGTAGAATACGCGACGCGTCGTCATACGCCTGTAAGATTATACAGTTCATAGTTAAAACAGGTGTCATTCCAGATCTAGTAGAAGTTGTCTGCTGGTAAAGTTCTCGACATCGTTTTACCGTATTTCGTTTCTTGATGAAATATTTGAAATGTTTCCAAAATTCTTGAATTTAGTTCCTCAAAATAGTTTAAGCATCCGTTTTTTTTCAAACTAAAATTGAGGCCGCATTCATGGGCGTTCACTAATGGAAGCAACCGTAGGCAGTTGCCCCAAAGTTGTCCAGGTGTTTGATTATTTGGCAGAAGTGTGATTCTAGGAACTAGGTTGGTAAGTTTATCTGGGGAATTTGTCGTATCTCTTCTGAAGCTTCCATGGCTCCCAATATACATTCTTACTGAATGGATCTTGGAAGTTAACTTTGGTAATGATCTGTTTATTTCATTGTGGGAACCCAGGTAGAAAATGACTTGTATTCTAGTTGTATCCTGTACCCATTCTCTCTGAGTAATCAATTCTTATAGTAAATCTTACATTTTGTTCCCACTGTGTGTCCAGCATGTTTTTCTTTATTTCTTCTGTCCTCATTTCAATCCTTCGCATTCGCGCTTCCCACTCGTTTCTAAAGTAAAAGTGTGACGGGTCGCCAAAATCAACAAGAAAATTACGATCTGATATTTCTCCGGCACTGAGCTCTTCGTAAGTGCTACTAGTCGTGTCGTCTGTATCTATATCTCGATCTACCATGACCACGGAACTGACGCTAGATTCTGATGAAGATTCATCTTTTACTAAAGCTACTGGATCGGGTCTATTTTGAGTTTCACGTGGTACTACTACCCGCCCTGTTCTGAGTGGGGCTTTCTTCATCTCCTGACACGGCCTTATAGGCTTTGTTTGGGATCCCGGTGTGGATTTCGTTCCTTTACTTTGTGGGGACCCGGATCTGTTTCGCCTTTGACTATCGACTTTCACGCCCGAGGTGATATGGGTAACCTTACCCCCACGCGCTGTGGGAGTGACAGGACTTGTTTTAGTCGATTTGAAATCCTTCTGTCTCGAAGGAGATGGTGACTTTACCGGCGAAGAAGGTGAATTACGCCTAGTTTGGTCTGGTTTCTGTTGTGCAATCATCTTTTTGATCCTATTCTTACTCCTTTGGACAACGGATTCGGTCTCACCGCTCGTTTGGACATCGTCTACCAAATTAGGCGATCGGAGCTTCGGTGCTTTTGGTAACTGCAAAATTCGCCTGCTACTATCGTACATCTGACTTGGTTCACCTCGTTTCAGGGCAGCATCGGGGTGAAGTTGTATCCCACTCTTTTGAGCACCCTTTAAAGCCTCATTTCTAATTTTACGTAGCACGTTTTCAGATGGCCTGGATGCTTCTTCCATAACCTTGTTCTCTATGTCGGTAAACCGACGCCTCAGCTCAGCAACTCTCGGTCCTTGACTAGTTTGGAAAAACGTTCTGCATGTCGGAGACGGCCTTCTCATGAAGGCAGCGTGAGCTTCCTTAAAAGCTCGTGGACAAACGACATCCATGGTGTTGTCCTTTTCCTGTGTTGTTGCACTTGCGCGAGAGAATCCTATACACGCGTCCCTCAAGAACGATATTCTCCTACCCGACGGTAACACTCTGGACTCTGTACCGTAAAACGGCCAAACTTGAGCGTCTTGATACGGTGAATACGTTTCTGATCCCAAGTGCTGCTCTGTTGTCGATGACTGCAGTACTTCTCTCTCTTTTCTCTCGGACGCGCTTTCTGTCTCTCTAGCGCCAATGATCGGTTCTACTGTATTTAAATATCCGCTAGATGACACTAGATCTGAAACTCCGGCTAAAGTGTCTGTGGGGAGAATATCATGCCAAGAAACGGAAGACTTTGTTCGAGGAGTGAGATCGCGCGAAAAGTGATCGAGCAAATGGTGAGGGTAGTGTCGGCGATTTGGGTGTGGATGCAACATGTGCATTTGCATATTCTGACCCGCCGTATACAAGAAAGAACATCTGTTTGATTCCAAGCTTGTTTTCTGCCAGCTACCGCGTAGAGTCGGTTGGTGTCTATTAGAATCTTCTTCCACTACTCTGTTAGCGGCCGGAGTGTTGTACGCTTCTTCTGTCTGTTGTGTTTTAGCTACTTCTGATGTTCTTGCTTCTTGGCCTACGTCCTTGACACTGTCTGACTTAGTTTTCGGTTGTGTATGTTGAGCTGTTGACGTTGTTTTGCCTTTCTCGTTCAGTGAACTGCGAAAATATCATAAATAATTGACTGCCAGCTGGCAATTTTAAGAATATATACGAAAACCATCGTTCTCTATGATATAAACTTTGAGTTTGGTATATAAAGAGCTTGGGATTGATAGTCAAAGGTTGATACGTAAATATTGTAGCAAACCCTGAGGAACTAATATACCTCCAATTTTGAATGCTACGTGACAAATGTTGCCCCAATCATCTGCGAATTTCGGTTTTACCTCTGTTAAGAACAGAACCTTTTATAACTTAAGGTACAGGACTGACTACTCTGTGTGCACATTGCTATTCCACAGTATTAATTGAGCTAACCTCGTAGCGGAGGCATTTTTTATGTACACACAGGTACAAATATATATCGATTTCATATGTACTGGACGGTATATAGCAACGAAGAACATATGTCGTAGCGCAAATGACATATAAATAATTTAAAAAGACCTTACGTCATCGACAACCTGTATTAGTAGATGTATTAGTAAATAAACTTCACGTACTATGACTTGGTCTGTCCGCCGGAAGGCAGTTCGTCTTTTGAAGATGGTGGAAGTGTTTTTGGGGTGATGTTTTCTTCCAAGTTCTTCTGTCCTTGATACATGCTACATTGTTTTCCCCTATTGTTTAGTGATGAATTTAGGTATGCTAGACTTATTCAAGTTATTTTACACTTTTTAGTACACTATGCATATACGATATGGCAGAACAGGAAGTGTTCTGCAGTTAATGCAGTGCAGTTAATATCGTTAAGATCACCGAGCTGTATAAGAACAAACAATTATAAATATATAGAAACTAATATAAATACCGGCCCTTGTGAAGGAACCAGGGCTGTGTAGTTGAGCAATTGGGTTACTAGTAGTAGTAAGTATTTTTTAACAAGTATGACAGTGACTCCGAGTAAGACCCTGGCTAATTATAAATTTCGATGGTAGAATTTTCGTACAATTATTCAAAAGTCTATTTCTCTCTGTCTTTCACATGACTACAACCATTATTGCCCTTTTTTCACATCACATTTATGTTATACGGAACAAGATATAGTTTAAAGAAATTTGACTGCATAATCTTAATTCTGAGCTGCGAACATTTCCCATTTTCGTCATAGATTATCCGCAATTAATTGAACTGATAAGTAGAGTGATCCCGCTGTACGTAATTTTGGACGAACGAGCATGTGCTACAGATCATGCTTATCACAGTGAAGAAGGTTGTGAAGTTTATGGGAAATAATTAGGCTTGATAGATTGGTACTTCTTTAATGATGGTGATGGTAGTTGTAACAATGTGACTATTTTACAATAAGAACGGCGAGAGTTCTACATAATTGTAGCACAATTCCAATTGCTTTCAATCCAGCAGTGCTGATATTTAGGTTTTTACTCTAGTTCAAAATTAACGAGCTCTCCTTCAAGTATAGGAATACCTGCTTCTGCTCGTTTGAAACCTTCCAGTTCCCTAGTGTACGTACATATCTGTTATATTGAATTCTAAATTGACAGCTTCCTATTATCCCTAGTAAATTCACCAGATGGCGAAACTCAATTGACTTATCTTTCTCTTCAGTACTGTATATCTTTCCGTAGCTATGTTCCTTAGCAAAGTAACCCTTTGTCAAACGACTTGCTGAATTCAAAACACTGACGTTTTATCTGAGACAGCATTGCAGTTAAAAATGGATTTAAAAAAATAAAATCCTCGATACAATACAGCTAGCAGTCCCAGAGTGCGATCAAAGAATCCATGAATAATTCATTCAGGCAAAGAACGATTTTTAGAGCCAGTACGAAACGAAATTCAATGCAGGGGATCATTTTCTCTATGATATATCCTATCTCCCTTGAAAAAAAGAGTTAAGGATGAAATGAAAAATTAAATTTCACGTTCTACTAACAATTCGAAATCAAAATACAGTATGCTAACATGTTTTTGTATCTTTCAACCCTGTCTATATTCTGTTCCTTTTCCTCCATGTATTTCTCCCCTAGTTTAATCTCATTGTAAAACTGGCCACTTTCTATCCACAAAGATCTCGGGATAAATAAATCTTAGCAGAAGTAATTACTTTTTACACGATTACACAAACAAACTTTTTTCCACCGCTGTCCTCTTCTCGTTTGTAGTCTTCCTGATTTTTTTCATTCGTTATACGGATATTCGTTTAGCGACTATACTGTAGTGACTAAATAAATGAAGCACAACGTCTTCAAAAATGTAAATCTGCATAATTAATGACTACCACGCTAAATAACTGACAGTATCCATCATGCTAACTGATGTGTAAGGGAATTGCGCTAGGTGAATTTCCGAGATTACACGGCTGGTTATATATTCTGATACCGTAGCCTTTATTAATGTCAAGGGTAGTGAAGTACATAATTTTGCTCGGTTCCTCCAATTATTCTGCTACTGTATTCGTACTTGGGTTTGAATATTCAATGAGCAGAAGACAGATGAGTCGCGAGTTTCGGGTGACGTCACGTAATCGGATTTTGATCGTTCGATAAAACCATTTGGCTAATGGCGACGGCAAACAAAGGAAAATAAAATCCTGGAAACCTAGATAGGTCGTAAAATCGTGTAGCATAATCATTAGTACACGAGCAATTTCCTAAATACTTTTTACATCGGAATCTGTTCTAGCTTTTACTGAGGTCGACTTTTCAATGATTTTTGCTGGTCGTTGGTCGTTGATTAATGCTAGTTGTCTCAACGTAATCTGACTTGCCCTTGGCCCGCAATTGGCTCTGTTGTATGGTTATAGTCGATGTATACGTGTATAGTTACTTAGATCTGTAATACGTATTAATATATTAGGTACCCAGGAATTATGTCTTACGCTGAGACTGTATTTGAAATGTTCATAGTTCTTCTCTGAACCTATATCTAATCTTATCCCTTCAGTAACAGTTTTTAACGGGCATGAAATCAAATCATTGCATAATATACGGAATCACTTTCACTTCACTTTCACTTCTTTACACTGGTCAATAGGTCGTACCTACTACAGCAGATCTTGGCATACTGCTAACTGCAGCAATCTTAATGCAGTGCGCTGCAGTTCGAATTTGTCTTATCAGCAGCATCCTTTCTTTATCGAATGAAATCGAAATACATGCGCGCACTGAAATCATGTATCGCATACTGCACAGTGGCTTTCTTCCATGGTAATGGACGAAGTGAATTATCGACCGTACATAGTGACGGATGTATGGCAGTGCGCGCTGGACGACCTTTGCAATATCGATTGAATATTGTCAAAAAATGCAAAAAATGAATAATAACAAAGAGTGCGGCAGATGTGCAGCGAACAAACATTGACCCATATAATTAGCGACATGTGAAATATGGTCATCTTTGTTTGGTAGACTTCATTAACCAACTTGAAATATTACCGTACAGTGTGCGTGTTGTGTATATCTGTATGCTTTTGTGTAGCAACGATCCGATGTCCTTAAACTTGTTATAAACTAAATCATAATGGTCTTCGAAGCAGAAAGATTGACATTTAGGCGGTGATATACAGACGTTGACTTCATAATTTTTGCGTATGTAAAAGTATTTATGTTCTAAATTCGTATAATTAGTCAGTCGCTGACTCGCTGTTAGTTCAGCTGGTCGTATTGGTTTATCTCTATTGATTCCTGTATCGAAAGGGTGACCGGATTAAACGTCACTGGAAGTTATTTATCAGAATGGTAGAAATGTCTAGCTTCCCTAGCTGTAGTTAGAACTCCCGTACAACGGGTGTGGGGGGGGGGGGGGGGGGGGGGGGGGGGGGGGGGGGGGGGGGGGGGTTTGAATAATGCTGCCGCACGAGAGCCAGACAGTATGCGAGGGAGGACAACATGATAGTCGTGAGNAATGTGACAACTTTACAATTGACAACAATGGGCCCCCTGCATAATTGTGTACAATTCTAGTTTCATTTGTAATGAAAAGTCATATCCCTTCACATGTTAATTTCGTATTTAACGAATAGAAAGACAGCACCATACATTTCACAATGAAATACATCTCTACTGAAAAAGTTCAGACTATTGACAACTCAGTAATGAATAAAAAGGAAATTAGATCAGAAAGTATTTACCACCATCTGTATTCTGTTTTATCATACACATCAGTAATTGCGACACCAGGGCACTAGTAAACATTGAAAGATACGAGGGAGAACCTGCTGTAGTTCATTAGCATGGCCGTGATAAAGTAATTAATCTTTTCGTAATTAAGTACTCTAGATATGTAAAACATCAAGCTCGGGGGTTTTCATCCGGGGGGAATTCCTGAAGGAGGAATTTCAGGGGAGGAGGAGTTGGGTTAAAGGATTAGTGGATTTCATCGGAATTTGCGAAAAAAACATCTCGTAAACAAGGCAAAAAGGCTCAGAAGCACCGATCTAGCTTATTGCAAATGGGCCTGGATTCAAGTAAATAGTTAATAAAAGCAAAGCATGTCGAATTAACAACCAAATTCAATGTCTTGTGACAATTGTTTATCGTCTACAATACATGAGTGAAATGTATGATGTGATATTATTGATTAATCGTTTACGGCAGTAATTGTTTTTCCAATATTCTTCGGAGGAGATTAACAGTATCGCGTTGGATGTGGTTAAAAACATCTGGACTCCAAGCTAATGCCTTCAAAATAGACCTTGTTTCTGTTTCGAGCATGTCGATCATCCTTTCAATTTGATAAGGATCCATCAGAGGCGCTTCGTTGAGGATTCGGACAATTGTCACTAATTGCGAAACAGACAAAGAACAGGGTTGCTTATCTGTCGTTGGTGAAACTGTGGTAGATACCCATTGAGTTAATGTCGGAATTCCTGGCGTGGTCGTTCTGACTGTGATCGGTGTTGCAGTTGAGGTTATTCCTGGAGTAACCACTGGTTCCTTAGTTTCGTATTCTACATCGACTAATCTCATGTTAAAGGGGTTACCTACAAAAAGATTTTTGCTAAATAGATCTTTCACAACGGAGTAAATGTACGCATCCGTCAAAGTGGTTGTCGTGATTACAGGTTTGGCGCTCTTTGCTGGAGTAGTTACAACTATTTCATGGTCTACAATCACGTTGGTATTGCTATTCCTTCTGGAAAACTTTCTGGACATTTCCTGAGGATTCGGGTACCGAAAGTCTATTACTTTTAGTTCGATCTCTTGGATTTGAATGTTGGGATTTGTCTTTCGAAGACCTTTGTTATAAGCCTGTTCCAGTTCATATCCGAAGATACCTTCAGCAGATTTGAAGTCAGGATCGTCCGAATCCAAATCGGTTAGGGGATAACCACTGATGCTTGGCATAAGGTAGATGGATGCATTGAAAGTCAACTTCAGTGCCTTGTCTTCTAAGGTTGATGTTTCCTTACTCTTTGGCACGTCCATGTAACTAACCATTTCGGTCATGATCAGCCTTTTCGGAAGACCCACAAAGGAAGAGTATTCTGCTCCCATGTTTTTTCTATTTTTGACCGAATTACTAAAAGATTGAACCAAATCTTTTTCCATTAGCGGTTTGATCGTGTTGGCATTGCCTTCGACTTCAATATCGTACATGGCAATGAGAAAAACTTCTTTGGCCAAAGATTGCCACTCTTCGGCAAGTGCCATTCTGTATTTTTCTTTTCCAATAGCTCCAGGTATTTCTCTAATGTCCCACGGCAAGCTTCCCACACCAGCCCAAGACTTCCCTGCAAGGTAACTATCGCGCAAGTACTTCTCGTCGATGTTTCTTGCGGTAGAATCATTTGGGTCGGCTTTTACTGCTATTAAGTGATCGGCTACCAGATTCCAGTTTCCTAAGTTGTCTGAATTCAGTTTTTCTGCCATCGTGGCTCTGCGAATATCCAACAGTACTACGTTGATAGGACCTTCCAGATCTATTTCGATTTCTTGAAAGAAAAAAACATAGTTTTATTAATCTAAATCTGGTACTGGTTGAAGCGGTAAATGTACTTGAAGAACCTAGGAATTTCACAATCAAAATATACTGAAACTAGGAGTGCTACATATTATTTCAAAGCATGCAATGGTGCTATGCTTACCGGTTTTCATTTTCCCATCAGAAACTTCTGTCTCGTTGTCCCACAAAAGAAAATTATAGCATCGCATCAGTGTTGCCAACTGGTCACTCCTCACTTTGTAATAAGCATCGCTATAGGGAGCCGGTAGTTCGACTGTTCCTCGTACAAAAATGGATGCCTGATAAAACTTCGTCTCCAGCGGCGCTACATCCTGCACCTGCTGAAGCATGTACACACTGGATAGTTCTATGGATTTTACTTCAACGTCTTTGATATAAGAGTTGTCATGAGTGTGAGCGAGGAACAGTTCCCTTTGAAGTCTGCCCTTTATTTCTTCCTGAACGGTTGAGTTTGAACTTCCAACATCTTGTCTCAGCATTTTTTCATACTTTTTAACAACGAAAGGATTGATTGCAATCATGGACGAAAACGATTTTTCCATATCTGTGATCTTGCTTCTTTCCGAAACTACATCCACTATAGCTCTTCCAATACGCATCGCTGAAGTCCCCGTCAGCGACGAATTGTCAAATGGAAGGGACTGCATCACCAACCTTTTTGGCAACCCTTTCAGCAAAGTAGATTTTTCATACTTCATAGCGCTTTGGTAACTCTTCTTCAACTGAACTCCATCTCCGCCAACCGTTACTATCGTATGCTCAACTAGGACACTTCCTGGCGTAAACGAGTTAACTATAACGTCAAAGACGTTGCTAACCTGCCAGCTATAGTATTTGAATAGTTCGTCAACCACGTTACTCGCTAGAGACTGATAGGGCTGGCTTTTTGTGTCGAGAAGACCAGGACTGAAAGTGTATTTGGAGTTCAGTTCGACAACGCCTTTGAATAGGATGACGGCTGAAAATAGAGCGGTATTTCAGTATCATGTATGTGTGTGTGTCATGTGATAGAAGTTTTTGAAAATAGTAGCACGCTAAGGTCTGCGAGGCCGAAGATGGAATGGAGGAGAAGTAATTTGATAATATGGCAGACGTCATAAGACATTTCGAGCCCATGTACACTGGTTGTAATAATTACATATACATCGTAGTAAGTACTCAGATATATCTGTTCTAAGATGTGTAATATTATGTGATTTAGATTACTTACGTGTGCACGTCGATCCGTCTCCAAACAAACCTTCCTTGCATTTGCACGTGTACGATCCTTGCTCGTCTATGCATATTGCGTTTTTGTTACAGTTGTTCAAAGAGCTATCCTCGCATTCGTCAACGTCTGTACAATCAAATCCTGTTCCACTAAATCCATTGAGACACTCGCATGTATAACTGCCCTGTGAATGGATGCAAATATTTTTTTAATTACATAACCATGTCCATGGAAAAGTCCATTTACTATGGTGATACATGAATGTATATTAGCTGGAGAAGACTGGCCAAACGGACATGTCGATAATTCCCGTTGTGCTGGGATAGCTGGGTGAAAATGGGACGTTGAGGCGGATAAAAAATGCCGAGATAATTCGAACTAGAGAACTCGCAGTTTGGACCCCAGTTTCGCATACAACAATCCATTCTGAAATCTGTACCTCACCTCAGTATTAGTGCACTGTGCCCTGACGTGGCAAGAATTCATCCTGCCTTTACATTCATCCATATCAGTACAAGTCGTTACGGCGTCGCCGGTGTACCCTGCTTTGCATACGCACTCATAAATGAGCCAGTCATCGTCCATTTCACAAGTGGCTTGTGCATGACACGTTACTGTGCCTTCTGAAATTCCACTGTTCAATCCTGTTGTGATATGACACAGTAATTTTAAAATGCAAGGAATTGTAAATTTCTTGAGTACAAAAGTTC
The DNA here is from genome assembly GCA_013436065.1 of Halocynthia aurantium. Taxonomy (NCBI): domain Eukaryota; kingdom Metazoa; phylum Chordata; class Ascidiacea; order Stolidobranchia; family Pyuridae; genus Halocynthia; species Halocynthia aurantium. The sequence goes on from QXVX01006887.1 coordinate 54,041, forward strand.
TAAGTTTTTAACTGTTGAAATCACGTATTCAGAATGTTATAGAGCTATGGTAAGTTAGGCAAGGGGTGTAAATCAGCATCCATTGGAGGTCGATAAGTGGGCACCGACCCGAATGCCCTATTTAATTTCATTTAATTCCCGTGAGACGTTATAATGAGTTAGCTCGGTAAACTTGCCATGAAATATTTCTGAAGAATCTCACCGTAATATTTATTGCACAATTGTGATTTCGGTTTCTCTACGACGTCGATTCCTCTTCCAACATCGAGATCCAGTTGACATTTAAATCCGTTCCCTATATATCCAGCAGCACATTCGCATTTGTAGCTGCCCTCAGAGTTTGTGCAAGACGCGTATAAGTCGCAGTTGCCATTCGAAATCTAAACAAACAGAATATAAATTTTCATTTCGAAATCACTTTTGATCCAGGACCTCGCTATCGGCAGACACACTTGTATACAGTTGGTCCCCACCGCTTTAAACAACGTAAAAAACGGGCAATTAATAAAAAGAATATAAGTCCACTTACTGTACACTCATCGATGTCAGCACAGATGGTCTTCATCCCTTCTCCGTACTTTTTGTATCCCTTTTCGCATCTCACTTCATCGACACATGACTTAACTCCGTCTCCCCTGTATCCGAGTGAGCATACGCATTCGTAGCCGCCTTCCCTATTCTGACACTCTCCTTTTTCGTGACAATTAACGCTAGATGGCGCTTTGCATTCATCGACATCAACACAACCGATTCCTATTTTTCATAAAACACGTTTGAGAAAATTGTTTCTACGTTTGTATTGTTTAGATGGGAATTGTTAGCGAGAAATATATTATCCAATATTTACCGTTCCACTTATATCCTTGTTTGCAGTTGTCACAAGACTCGTTACTCCTAACCTGTCTGCCGTCTCCACAAATACATATATTGCTTCCTGCCGTATTTCTGCACGTTGCAGTAATGTGGCATACTTTTTTATCTGAAATACGTATATTTATTCTATGTATTTTTTATATAGTTATTACCCTAAAGTGTACTGCTATTTATTAATGAATATTGCAGTGCTGGTGGCCGCGCAGCTGTAGGTTTTAGGTGTTACCTTTACAAGGACCAGATTTAGTCCCTGAAGTGTCCGGGGCAATTCAGGTTTCGGGACCCCTTAGCATACAAATTAGCAAATAAAAAATGAACCAAAAGTAAATGATAAACCTCATTTCTTTGAAAATAATATAAGTTTTGTTCCGAAGAAGCCGTTTGATTTTATTTTCCCAATTTCAATTACATCTATTGTCTGAATATAAAAGTTTTTACCGTTCAGACACTCATTGATGTCCAAGCATAGAGTTTTGTTTTTCCCATCCAAATACGTGTAATATCCTCGAGCACATAAGCATTTGTATCCTCCTATTCAGAAAAGCATACAAAGATTATAAATTTGAGTTTGTTAATTGATTTAAATCTAAGATGGAGTTTCTTTTGAAACTTGAGGTTATTCCCCAAAAAAAAACGGATCCTATCATGTATCTGGACATACGTGCCAAATTTGTAAAGATCCGATGAAATATGGCGAAGATGTTTCAAGGAAAACAAATTTTGTTTTCCTTAATCCTTATTCCATGAAATTAATGAGACTGCGCTGAAACCTTTAGTTATCCTTAACTGCTTACCAATAAGATTTGTACAGGTCTGTTTGCCATGACACGGTATATTCTCGCACTCATTAATATCGTCACACATCCCGTTGAACATGAGTTTGAATCCCGGATTGCATTCGCAGCGATAGCTTCCTTCCGTATTAGTGCATTTCTCGCATGGTGGAACGGCCAGGGTACATTCGTTTATGTCGATGCATGTTCCTTCGTTATCCATTTGAAAGCCAGGATAACATTCACATTGGTACATCCCGTTTGTTTTCATACAATTTGCCATTTCACCGCACTTTGGTTGACATTTGTCCATCTCTGTGGAGGAGAAACTCAGGTTACTTTTCATAAAAACGTATTACATACAGTGATTGATTATTTTACTATAACATCAACTTAAATATATTATAAGTCTGGCTCGTTAACCTTTCATCAACAAATGATGCCACTATATGAAAATTTAAACTTCGCATTTCATGCTATCAGTTATGCATTATTTTCAACAACGGTTTGACTGACAACAGAAATTTAGCCACAGCTTAGGTACGTCCCAAATGACATGGCCTCCATCGGTTTCGGGTTATAGGTAATAGGTTCATCAGTTATTTATCAAATCATCAAACTTGAACGTATAAAAACTTACTGATTACATCTGGGAATCCAGTAAAAAAATTGTAGTTGAATATAAGTGCGTCTCTACGCAAAGCGGCCTTCTTGTAGCTTTCTCGCAGACGGTTTTCGATCAGGTTCTTCATAATTAATGTTCCGGGTTGTTGTTCATCGGGTACCTCAGCAACAGAGATGACGTACTGAATTTCACTTCCGCGGATTTCCTTGACTATAATAATTGCAAAATCGTAAAAAGCTACGGTTATTATCGAGAAAATATGACGGATATTGTGCTTGCTCCATCAAAACCACAGCTGTCTCACATTTGTATAACTTGAATTGTTACCTGCAAAAATTCTAAAGTCTAAACACGATATTTACATTACACAATATAGCTTTTACATATACCCCGAATGTAGTTATACATAATACCGCCAGAAAGATAAAGTATTGGTCTCCACCTACGAAGTCATGTTTTGATTGAACGTTACATGAAATAAAACATGGAATTAGCGAAACGCTGTTCTAAGTAAAAGTAGAACGATGATTTACTCCCTTTGGATTTTGAGGGTTTCCGGATAAGCTGTTGTATAAATATCATACCTTTGACATCGCGAACTCGACGAAATTCGTACTGAAATGCCCTCAGCAGTTCATCTTCTATGTCAATAGTCGTCACGTCCCCGATAGAAATCAGTCCATTCCACCGTGAGGTTCCCTGATAAGTCAGTAAATCTAAATGCGAATTAATATATGTTGCGAACTGTGAAATAAACACTGGGGAGTTAAAAATTGTTATTAATTCTATGTCCAGGTGGTCATTTGACTCCGAGTTTATCTCCACCTCAGGTTAATGAACATTCCCAGTAGACTAGGGAGGAGATGAGAATGTCATGTTATCCTAAATTTCTCAACACTGCATCGCCCTTAATTAGATTTCTTGTACCATTTGTTACTACTGAACGTTTCAGTGTCAATGAAAATTCGGAATTAATTAATAGGAATGTGATTATAAGATGCGCTTTCGACATAACTATAGTCGAGTTGAGAGTGATCCAACTGATTCGATCTGAAATAAGTGTTGCAAATGTATTCAATCCCCAACATGTAGTGTCTCTTACAATTACCTATTAAGACCCAAGTTTTACTCAATAAAACCTAGTTTTAAACATTCGGTATGTGACTATATCGAATAACTGATTTACAACAGTACATGTTCATGAACTATTTTAGGCATCCTATGTGCTGTTGCTTATAGAATTCATTTTCCTTAATTGACAAAGCCGAGCTCAATTCGATCCGTATCTAATATATCGTTGCGATTTTTAACGATTATCCGTAAAGGTATAGTAATAGCCAGGCAATCCATTTGATGTAGAACAAAAATCGTTAGTAAAAGAAGATCATAAATAATACCTTCTCCGGTCGCTCCTCCTATCCAGATAAAACTCCAGCCAATTATCGATATATACATTGCTAGCATATTCTCTTGTCTGAAAATAGGAAGAAGAGTAGAATGTGAAAAGGCTTTAATACGGAAACGTTAGATGTATAGGACTAGATCTCTACCATTACAGCAGTTCGAAAGGTCGGTCAGGAAAGATAAAGTTAAGAATGTGGTTAAAGTAGAAGAATATTAGCTCTGTATTTTAAGAAACATTGTACTCGTATCCAGTCCCTGTATTTATTTAAATAAATTATCACAAAATCAGTACGAACATTGAGTAACTGAAAAATGGAAGGTCACGACAAAGGTGACATGGTAATGTACTTTTACAAGCAAGGTAAAATTAGAACCCGGGAAACATAGTTCCGACTTAACTTCAGCAGTATAAATACCAGAAGGCCCTTCGTAACTATTTCCTACCATCTCACATATATCCTTACTCCGTATTCTTCCTAGCAAAATTGGGTCATCCCTCCAACAAATAAGACCTCGTCCAGGGCAATCACAATTAAACATATTTTATAACGTTTTGTAGTCACAAGTAAAAAGTAAAAAGTGGCACACAGCTAACAATACAATACGAGTATATTACGTTCAATCTTTTAATCATAAAAAAAGCTTATTATTATTTATTCCACGTACCTAAACTGAACCACTGCAGAATCTTCTGAATCTTTGCCTCGAATAGTGTCCTCCACCGTTATGAACCGATACGAATGAAGTTAGATGAGCTGGAAAACTTCCTAATATAGCGGGAGAAAATAAGCGGTGTCGTCCATAATTACAGTGCATGCGTTTCATGAGATTAATTATCAGCTATGATACTACCCACTAATCCTTTTGCGTTGTCGCGCGACTGCATATTAGCTCACTGCAAGTGCTTGATAAGGTCCGCATGCCAATGTACGTCCACTTGAAGTTATTTGTATAATCACGGCATACCGGCTGCCGAGCGGGAATGGAAGTGGGGACTAAATACATGATGTTCGCCGTATATAGTGGGATGACAGAGTTAAGTATTTGAAAGATGCGTTTACACTTAATCAAATTGCTGGGCACTGTTTCCTATTGACATCGTTCCAATTAGATCCATCACTTTATCAGTCAAAACAGCGGGAATAATCGAATCATCCGTATTCGGAATTTCCGCTAGTTTTAGAAGTTGAATGTTTGATGGTATTTCCTTTACTGAAATCGAAATTGTCATAGGTTGTAACTGAAGGAAAGGTTCAACTTCTTCAGATACACATAACCCTCGATTCAACAGACTAATAGAGAGGAAACCGTGTCTGCTAAAGACAAAAATCCGTTATTTAAGGGGGCTATTTAAAAACGTATCATAATAACCTAATTACACTTAATATATACTGATTTTCCAAAATTCCATTGCTTTCTGAACCAGTTGAATATAGAGGGGTTTAGCTTTACAAAATAAATTCCGTAGATGTAGGTAGGATTGAGCTACAATTGCCTCATATATTTCGAAGCTGGGGTTCTTAACCTGTTCTCAAGCGCCCCTTTCTCTATTATTTTCTTCGTCCCCTTTGAGCCTATGCCTTAGGGAGTTTTTGATAACTTAATAATATCAGTTCCAATATTTGACTAACAGAACCTCAAGTCTCCCCTATCACATATATGTGAACTACTTCTCGGCTTGGCTGCATTTTGGGCTGAATCATTTCTCGACCAAATATAGAGATTGATAAGCCAACGGCAGGGATTTTATTTCCTACCAAAGATGGGATATTCATGTAATTGTAAACACTTTGCGCACACTGATCTCAGTCCGCCCCATTAAGGGCCAGTTCGAATGCCTTTCGAAGGAAACCTAATTAAAAAGATAGTTTCATGCAGATTTTCGCGCTTTCAGGCGATTGTGTATTTCTAAGGTCAACAGAATTGGCAGGAAAAGATCGTCAAAGATAATATTTGATGAAGGTTTTTTCATTTCACTGTCTGAAAGTAAATTGATTCCCATCAGCGATAGGTCTAGGAACGTATCCAGATGTGCAGATGTGGCGGCTCTACTGTACTCAGACATGTTAAAATCTAAATTATTTACTTGCATTGTAGAGCAATGCATATTTTCATTCCCTATACAGCCCTAGTCGGAGACGATACGCCGCTTATTGTGATTGATTTTTTTCTTCCCAATAACAATAACTGATAATATTGAGTAAGTGATAAGAATATGGACCGATTGATACAGTACCTGGTTGATGACATTATCCGTGATCATAATAAGCGGTGTACACTGTATTTTGAATTTTCCACCAAGACCCTACTGTAATTGATTCTGAACGTCGTAGCTGTCAATGTACGAAACAATTATTAGATGCATTCCAATAACAACTATTGATCGAATTCATTGTTTCGTGTTTACCTTACTAAATCTTCATCAGCGAAATTTCATTCACCCTGCAATTAATTGGTTCATTCTTTAAAACAGTTTAATTTGAAGATTCCTTTTACCATTCCCAATTAGGTATCAATAAAGGTTCACATGCATTGGATCGAAATTCCAGATCCATTTTGAAGAGGGATATGATGGATGGGAATAGGGGGGATTCTTGATATTTGTTTATAATTCGATTTCGAATTTTTCTTGACTGACAAAGCGGATTCAGACAGATGTTTCCTCATAAAATATCTGATGCCTAATTTTTATTACAAGGAAGGGCATAGTCATAGCTGTATTTTTAATCTCGTGTATCATGCGTTAACGACTGCTGAAATGAGACGAGCATTTGGTAAAGTATAAGATAGCCCAGCATTTGCCGTCATGTATCAGTAGATTGTGGTCATGCGGGAAGACTCCTGCCTATCTTACATATCAAATTTCTGCACGACATTTCCAATTTTCCTCGCTTACTCTTAGGGGACAACTAACCACTGCAGAATTTGGAACCCGAGTAGTTTTGGTTAAACTACAAGGTAATCAGTGAGTCACTGTGCGCTTGTAACACCCTTAGTGTTTTTTAAACTCTGTTCAAACGCAACGCGATTTCAAAAAGCTGTTTCAAGTTCAATTTTTTTAAGTCATATAGTACACATAAAATAAATATCGTCGTAAGGCAATGGTCTTACTTGACATAACTCTTAAATAATAATTCGAGTTGTGAAAATGTCCGATCCCTACTTGTCAAACCCGAGCCCGCGGCATTGTACAATGTTTACGTTCTCCCTTGTTCCCTCCGATGTCCACGGATGACGTTCGATATAATTTTCGGATTTAAAGCGATTAAAATTCAACCAACTGATCACTTTCAATAATTGATGGTAGTACAATGCATGATGAACGTCACACTCCGACAAGTTTACTTTCGGCAGCCAGATTTTTTTGCTAGGGAAGGTTTGCAATGTATCGTAGATGGGTTTAAGTACAGTTATGCTGTAGAATGAGCATTAAATTGCCCACTTCTGTTTTACATGAAGTCGCAATTAGTTTTGTATAGTACTCGACATACAATGTTTCACCTGTAGTGGATGTAGGTGAAAGATATTGAATTAAGATAGAAAAAATGTGTATGTATGATAGATAGACTTGTGGTATCTTAACTTTTCTACCATTTATCCGCATGTAGAAGAAACGCCGCGTTTTGGGCCTTTTTTCCAAGAAAAAGGGAGCTATCCCAGAAAGACAGAAGGTTGCTAGCTGCTGTACTAGGCAGGATTGATATTTTTATTGAGTGCATTTCGTAGAAGCCCAATACTCATTTCTTAGCACGGACGTGTGAATTCTAATAAGCAATCTTTTTCGTATTTATTGTTACCATTCAGCAGACTGTGCATCGAATAGGTCGTCGTGTTTAAGTGTCTGTTTACTTAGTATTAGTAGCGATTACATGGAACTGTTAGGCGTGATACTTCCGAAGGGTTTCGCCACCCATTTCGGTCTTGTCTAGACCATTCTATGGGAATGGTGGGACCGAGTATTTTTAATACCATATAATATTACATTCTGTGAAATAACATTTGAACATTGACGCAGAATGCTGCTTCGTAGCTTTACCTATAATTTCTAGGAATCTTTTATTGAAATTAGCTGTTTAAAAAAAGTTGTAAATAGCTCGCAATGTTTTTTGGTGTTACGTGTGAGCGTTATAATGACAGAAATAGACACAGTCTGTGTGGGGCAATCAGTATTTGGGAAGAGTTGCTTGATACAATCATTTCGAGTAACAGCTAATTAAGAACATTGTATCTGTGCTCTGCTAAAACCCAGATTAGACCAAGTCTGCATAGGTCATCTTTTGTTTAGTTTCATTTCATTGTTTGATTGCGTGTCGCGGCCTCGTTTGTAAACCTGTGTGTGTCATCGGTGTATGATGCTTCCTACTCCGTATTCGCACGCTCGGAAAAACCTACCACTAACCTAGAAACAGATGCGATACTGTACTGACTTGTTATAGTATTTGTTTATTCATCTCATTGCAGGTCAGTGCAATAAATGTAAAACTAATCATCATCAAAAGATGGCTGCAGTCATGAAATGTATCCATGATGAAACAGGACGACTCATACTTGTGTCGGCCGAAGAATATGCTGCCGGCTCTGCGTTCGACGATTACGGCCAAAATGCATCAGTGGGTTACTTCCACTCATCGACCTCTTCCAGTACCACGTACTTAATGGAAGATGCTGCTGCTTCAGTAACTTATGAAGCTATGGTTACTCCAGAACTGCACCCAAGATCTCAAACCGGTAAGTTTTACAGTCTGTCTTTGGAACTATAGTAGCAGTTTTAGCATAGACGCATCAAAACAGTACCGAGGGTAGGCAATGAAACAAATCGGGTGGTTTTACGTTTTTGAGTGTTTTTGTCGGTTAATGTCGTGTATCCAAATAGCAGATTAAATTATAGTTGTGCCTTAGTGGAAATTTCTAGATAACGATCTGTAAGCTTCGAACCGCGAGCTAGGATTCAGGATCGTGTGGTTTAACGTTTCTGGTTGTTTTGTAAGTTAATTCCGTGTATTCAAATACCAGATTCAAATATAGCAGTGCCTTAGTGGCAAATTAGACCCACAGTGTTATTTCAACAGTGTAAGTTCTCTTGTTGCTTCGTCGCCTTGAGGCAAAACTTGGCAGGATTACAGAACATAACGACTTCAAAGTCTGTTTATTCGTTGAAGTATACAAAAAGATCGGTTTGTCTGCTTTATATCTTCCAAAATAAGCATTTTAGAATAGCATACGCGATTTCTGAACGCATCAAAGACATGGGTGGAAATGGGAAGAGATGAAAGGGAACGGCGTTCCTTACTGTTCAGTTTTCAAAATATTTCTCTCTGGGGTCTTATAGCATCTACTCATCCTTCCTACCCAACATCATTCTCAGGAAGCGCACCCCTAATTCCTGAACGCCATGACAACCACTAAGATTGACTACAAGCAGCTCATCAAGCTTATAATCTCTGTCAAAACTATGCTATATCCGCGTAACTCCCGAACGGATTTTCATTGTAAAAAGAATAAACGAAAATTCTTTTATTTTAATAACCGAAAGGAGAATGAATGTGTGACCGTGATTGACATTTAATATATTATCTTATGTTTTGTATATATGTTTATCTCGCCTACGATCGTTGGTACATAATTACTTTTAAATTGACGATCATGTGTAAGCCTAAATTTGGGCATTCTGAAGAATGACTTCGAGACATCATTATCGATTTTTCGTCATAAAATTCTGCGTGGGCAAAACCTTCTAGCATGCTTTTATGGCAATAAAGTACACATAGAGGGTGACTATCTGAGTATATGAAATGAGTCATTAGAACTCTCGGATTGGTATCCTTTTTTGATATTGACTCAAAACTGGTAATATTTTCTGTTTCTTGACTAAAGTGGCCGCCGATCGCTGTAGCGAAACAGCGGTCCCACTAGGTAGCTTGATATGAGTGTGCTTGTATATGTATACACACTTATCAAGGTGCTGGCTGGTCTTTCCTTTTCCTTAATAAAGTTGGTTGGAAGTTTCTGTATAGGATAATCCCTTGCAGCTGAGTATCATCAATTTTGCTGTATGCTCAGATAATCTTTGTTTTCTGCCCAGCGACCTAGGGATTTGACTGTCTAGGCTAGTGATCGGATATTTGATTACACACTCTCAGACATTCGACAAGTGATTGTAGTTACGAACGCCCTTTTAAATACTGAGCATTTCCATAAATGAGTAGCATCATTAAATGATATTACTTTTGATAACGGCTGGCCAATCCCTTCTGAACAACATTATGCTATTTGTTAAATTCAGTATTCCCGCGAGAGTATTACAGTGTGTATACGGAGCATCAGATACGTCGAGCGTTTGTTGTGATCTTTTGCTAATGGATCATATATGTATGTATATATAATTCAAAAGTTAGCTTTCGACATCTAAATGAAAAATTGCTCAGAAACTTAATCATAACTCACAACTCACTATCATCAAAGGCACTCCTGGCTCACCGGCTAGATTTGGCTCCAACAACCTGGTCGTAAAGCTAATAGGTCGGTAACCGAACTACTTACTTTACGACCAGGTTTCGTTTCAGCGACCAGGTTATAAAATATCGTTAAATAGTAGGGTAATAGAGTACCCGATACCCCAATGGTAGGCATACTTTCACCTGGCCTTATCTACAATTTAGCATAGGTTTTCGCTTCAAATATTGCTTATGGTTGAGATAATGTAGTTACTAGAACTACGAAGCAATCTTAATAATTGTGCATGATAATAGTATTTTATTATAATTTAGTTTCAACTATAATTCAAACTCCAAAGAAGCAGTTTTCTGTATATCGTTAGGTATACTTTTCTCTATCTATCTTCAGCTTCGTATGTAATGGGAAGTTGAACGTCAAAGGTAGATGTGACCAAGCGTTGATTCCCTTTTAGAACAACGAGCACGTAGGCGCCCATCATGTCTAATTCTTGTTTTTCTGATATTGTTGTTGGGAAGTCTCGGCTATTTAATTAAAATTGAAATTCAAAAATTTCGAATCCTTTCATACTAATCTCCATTTAATTGGCTTTTCCATTATTCATTGTGACGTTTTTTCATCGGAGGGGACATTTTGTTTCGACATACATTGATTTTGAGTCTTTACTACACGTTACGGCACTGAAATGATTGTTGGTAAACTACAGGATATTGATTCCTCGTATAGATCTCCTGCGATCTGTTCTTCCTACAGCTAATTCTGTTTTGCAATTTGCGAGGATGTCGTATTATTCCGTGAAAATCGTCGAAATATGCTTGCAACGATGTAGGTCGCATCTGCTATATTAATAATAGTCGTGAAATTTCAGATATTATAAAAGAACGGGTACTTTAAATTTCATTGAATACACACTAATAGAAATTGACAACCGACAAATTCTCGTTGAGCCTGATATCGGATAGCTGAGTAAATCTGAGTGATAATGATTACAGTATTTTTTGTCATGTTGTTACTGTGTATCGTGTTATTGGGTGTTAAAGATGTATTGTTCTAAGTATTGGGCATCGTAGTTCTCCTGAATACGAATGTGTTACGTGGGATGATAGGCGCAAAGAAATGGGCATATTTGTTCATATCTCCCAAACACTGGAAAATTTAATTTTATTTTGAAAAATGGAAAATTTTGAAGAACAATTGAATAGCTAATTCGTTGTGATTCTTATCAAGTTGCCTGAATTATTGTGTTCATTACGCTCGAGGTTTTTCCCTAGTTGCTATGTATTGCTTATTATAAGTATCTTATCAAACGGTATCGATGTACCCATCATGGAGGCTTTAAATTATAGATGATATGTGTATTAATCTCGGTACGTCAACCGGAATTAGATGTTCAGGTTTGTCATATTATGCCCTGAATATCACATCAATAGAAAAAGAACCACACGTACGTCAATGTCGTTCTGGGCCTGGGCCCTTCCTAGATAAAAATCACGCGCGCAGATTTTTAAAAATTGTGGCTTCACGGTGCGTTCAGCGGCTACTAACTACGAGATCTCCCGAATCCCCTGAGGAACTTAATTATTTTTGCTGTAAGCTTGCCTGGTGCATATGCTATTGTTGTCGGTTCTCTCGTGCGCCGTTCACGGAAGCCGTGGTCAATATTTAGATTATTTAATTCCTCTATGGTGACATTAGCGACTCAACGATAAATCCTGAGGGACGATAGGGAGAGAGAGTCCAACTCCCCATACTTGCTATTTCGGTTACTAATTAAAAACCCTGTTCTTGATTGACTCTGGAACTAATGTAAAGTCTTCGCTTGCACGATGTTACGGTGCAGTGGGTTCTAAATGGATTATTAATGTAGTCGTTGTGAAAACACAAAGTGCTGTTTCCAAAATGTTTTAATTGAAACCGCATGGCGTTCGTCCAAACTCATTAAATGTGAAATTTGTTTGGTGTGGGCTATGGCTTAGTTACTAATGCAATCTTACATCTCTAAACATGTGTATACTTCAAGACTTAATTAACTACAGTAGTGATAAGAACTGAAATACGCGTTAATGGGAATGATTTTAATCCTAAACAATGTTGGCAGAGGAGTCTTCATTTAAGCCGCAATATTATTCTGTAGATGTAACCACAATCTCGTTCCAGAGGCAGAATTTAGACTTTTGATTTATTGCTACAGTGTCGTATCGACTAAGTAAAAAGAAATGTTTAAAATATTTTTTTGGTTTTCATCTACTGTTACTGCAATCTGTCACTGCAGTTATTGAATCCTATTTCGACAGCGATCTAAAGGTATTTGTATCGATGTGGTCATCCATGTGAAACCCAATCCGCATTTTTCATAAGTCACTGCATTTCGTATATTCCATTTCGGTTTATGACGTCACGTCTTCTTCTTGAAGAACATAATTCCAAGTAAAGGGTCCATGGTCACGGATTTATATTTGCTTCCTAAGCTTGTTCAAAATATGATTTCTAAGTATGACCCGTGGTGTTCTTGTAGGCCAGGCGTCTCCCAACGTTGTAGTATGAGAACCACATCGTTAATATTTAATAGTTTTTCGCAGGTTATATTTGAAATCTGTTTTTAGTTGGCTCAATAAACTTCAAAAATCAATAATGCGTCTTGTAGATTGACATTTCCAATTGACTCTCGTCTGGTCAGTTAAGGTCAATGCGAATCAATACTATCTCGTGTTGTGTGACCCGTAAAATGATCACGTTTGATAAGGCGTTGATCTACTTGAATGTAATCGAGTCATGGATCGAAATCCTAATTTATTCAAGTCAGTGTTAAACTGCGTGAGTGAAAATCCGAATAACGAATCCCCTGGCACATCGGAAAACAAAAAGAAATTGAAACCTATCAAATGGACTTATAGGAATTAAGAAAATTCACTTATGCGATTTGTTGCCAGTTCGTCGAAGAACGGCGAACAAAAAAAAGCTATTTAAATCCAATACAGTAACATATGCGTGCATAATTTATGATGTTGCTCTAGTCAGCTCGGCAGAATGAAAATCAGTGAAAAAGTACTAAAATCACGTTAACCATAACCTGTGGTTGCTGAATATGCACGATAAAATATGAAATGACGATTTTTGTTACTTTGTGTATTGTAATTTGCTGTTATGACCTAAATGTGATAGTAACACGTGCGACCACAGCGCTGAACGAAATTAAATTAATTTTTCCAAAGCATTATTTAACACTAATTCAAAAATATGAAATACCGCAAATGCACTGTAATTTCTATATTACCTGCCAGGTTTGCACCTGTCTCTTCCCATAACGTTAATAGTTCATCGCTGCAAAACCAAAGTAGAGTAGATGTTCATTAGCTCGAAATCAAGGTTGACCAAGCAAATTACTTCGAGCTAACCGGAATTCCGAGCTATCCAACGTCCAAGCTATTGCCCCTCTATTGAGTACTAATATTCAATCGAGTATATAATCTGTGAAAATTGTTCTAAAGTTAATCATTGCCATTGAGAGGTCACTTATTGCAATTCCGGTTTTATGAGTGATTCTCAAATTCATTTGTAGTATTATCTTTGTAGCTAAGTTTAGTCGATGAGCCTGCGCTACATATTGGAAAAATCATTGGAACAAATCCCCGAAGGGAAATTGTTGTTAGAATTCGAGAACGATTATAAATTTCAATCATAAACATAGATACTTGCATTGGCACATTTTTCACTGCTTCAATTACAAGAGAACACCGATATTTCATGGTAGAATGGTCAAACTATTGTAGAAAGGCCGGTAAAATTCGAATGATTTTGTTCGACCGCTAGATGTCCCTAGAGAACCATTTTTAGTAAGAACAGTTACAGCGTGACTGCGGTCGCTACAAATCTTGTAGTTTAGAACTGAAGATTGACTACTTTTGAGGAGGGTGTGGCAGGGACCCAGTGGCAGCTAGTGCGTCTCCCGACCGCGGGATTGAGGGTACGAACCTCGCCTAGACACATTCACCATACTCCCAGTAGATACACTTGTATGAATAGGCTACCGGGTCACTGCAGCGATGATCATGAGTTTGCAGAAACCTCTTAGGTCCATCCCGACAGTGACTTAGGATAATATATATATACCAAACCAGTGACGGGAATCCATTTATTTAGGAACCTGTCTCCCCTGATTGTAAATTAATGAAAAAATTTGCTGCACTTCCATGAAAAGCTTATTGGATATACGGGAGCTTAAATTTTAAAAATAAATCATGAACTGTTTTTTCGAACTTGTGTAATTTCAGAAACCGATTTGCAAGGACCACTGCAATCTCCAGAATTACACTTGGGGTGCTTTAAAATCTTTACTTTTAAATCATAACTCGTGTGTAGACTAATAATAAATCTCCAAATCTTTTCACTGTAACTGCATATACCAGCCTGCCTAAAACATTTCTTAATTTTCTTTCCAGCTCCGGTAATTTATATCATTTTCTACTCTGTCGTATTCGTACTTGCGACCATGGGCAATCTTCTCGTCATCATTACACTGATTTGCAACAAGCGGATGGTAACCGTTACGAATTATTTCCTGCTTAGTTTGGCTCTCAGCGATTTTCTTCTCGCACTCGTGTGCATTCCGATTACGCTCGTGGGAAGAATTCTCGAAAGATTCGTGTTCGGAGTCGCCATGTGCAAGATCATGCCATATTTAATGGGTAAGTACCCATGCTTCAGGATTTCCTAAAAAACTCGCCGACTAGCTGGAATTCTCAGTACTTTTGAGTATAGCACACACTATGCAGAGGTGGGCAACCTGCGGCCCGCGGGCCAAATGCGACCCGTAAACCGAATTTGTGCGGCCCGCGGGAACCTGCGGTTTTTGATTAGAGTACGGCCCATAACAGGAATTCAGTGACACTGTTTCTGATGTTTGTCTGATGTCTGATGTATATGCATAGCGAAGCAAAGCGTCCCTTGAGTTGATTTATTTGATTTGCAAGCAACCAAAGCGATTTTTTTATGCCAGTCACTAGTAGATAGTCGATGTGAAATGCAAGTGCGGCCTGTCGTCTAATTCGGTTAAGTGTATTTGGTCCGGGAGGGCTACATGGTTGCCCATCTCTGCACTATACATAATTAAAATTGTATTTGCGACATCCTAACAAGTCGCTGATGTTGTTGTATACATCGAGGTATAAGGTTAGTGAGAGTATTAAAAATTATCTCTTTTCACTCCGTGCTTTTACTCCGTGCTACGAAAATTACGCAACAAAATCCTTGCGACTGCAACTATTATCAATAGAAATGACATTTTTGGTCAGGGTCAAACAGACAGTACACACATTGTCCAATTCGTTATCTCTTTCATTCTATTTCAGGTCTCTCGGTGTCTGTTTCTACTTTTACAATGTTGGCTATTTCGATTGAAAGATATTGTGCAATTTGTTGCCCCCTCCAGTCTCGCAGATGGCAAACAAAATCTCATGCGTGCAAGGTAGGCCTCAAGCTTTTGATTATGGTTACGGTATATAATAACTAACTATGGCAGATTGCAAAAATGACCATAATGTGCTATGACAATACTGATTGTAATAGGATGTGTAATCGATCGTACTCCTATTGTACTATAATGTAAAGCCACTACAATGCACCTCATTGTAAAATATTCCGCATCTAAGGACATTTAATCGAATTTCTTAAATTCTCCAGAAATCATTTTTCCGTTGCGATTACTGGCTGGTAACCCAACCGATCTTAGTAAAATGAATCCGCTGTATGCTAACATATCGTATACGAGCGAAAAGAAGGCATTAAGTCAAATATGACCGTTCATTATACAGTATGTAATTCACAAGATTAGGCTATTTCAGGGATGGTCCACCTATGGTCCATCCGCCATAAGTAGCGCATTGCACCATGGTGGTTATGCTAAAGAAGTAAACCAATTCATGCACCCATACTCAAGTACTTAAAAAACTTACTTTAATAATCTTTCAGATACAGTTTAGTAGTTCGGTATACTATTTGATTCAGACGTAGAAGTAAAGGCGAAATGAAAGTAGTAAATATCCTGATTTAGGAATAAAAAGGTTGCAGTCGAACACGCGGTATAAAGTTCTGTGGCATACTTATAAATTTGTACCATGTTATAACTGTATGCGGAATTTCTAATATCGGTAATGGTAATGATAGTGGACTTAAAGTACTCAAACTGTCTGCAGAAAGAACGATTGTATTTTCGAGAAAACAGAACAGATGGCATTTTGGAATTAATTTCAATATAGTATACTGTACAGCGCAGTCTTGTAACTAAGTATCCGAAGTCAAATATCAAACCAAGTGAAGTCATAGCGTTTTCGTTTTCTGTTTCCTCTTATTTCATTTACTTCGCTGATACACTCGCACTAGCTTGAATCCATCGACAATAGTGACTCGAGCCAATATGAAATAATGATTAAAGCATCGCAGTAATAACGTTTACAGATTTTCATACTGGAATATGCGAATTTTGCGGTATACGGAAACTTGTAACGAGATGACCAACTACATGTTAACGAGAAAAAAAAAGTAATAAGTACCAAGTAATAAGAGAATGATGTTAAGTAAGGTTTCAAGAGTTGCAGCTTCAACGACTTAATAATTAGAGGTTATTTTGATTCGAATTGCAAGTGACAAAACGTCACTAGAATTTTAATATCAGACGGCAGTAAACAATCAACGAATATATTACACATGGGTGTACATTCCTCCTGCTATGCCAAATGTTTCTCCGGTAATATAGCTTGCCTCGTCTGAGCAGAGAAATGCAGCCATTCCCCCACATTCTTCTGGTTGACAAAACCGTCCCATTGGTATGCGTGCTAGAAATTCATTCTCGATGAATCCGTCTAGTTTACTGAGTTTTTCTGTAAATTTTGTCTCTACGAGTCCGAGGGCAATACAGTTGACGCGGATATTTTTCTCCGTTAGTTCCGGTACCAAAGCTTTCGTGAATCCGAATAACGCAGATTTAGTAACTGCGTAAGCTCCAGGATAACGCTCACAAACATAGGCAGATATCGAAGACGTCATGATAATAGAGCTCTGCGTTTTCCTTTTTTCCATATGTGGAACAACGTCACGTACCAGGCAAAAGTTCGCCTTGATATGAATGGCGTACGTTTTGTCCCAGACACTCTCGGGTGTGGTTAAAATCTTCCCTATATGAGGATTCACCCCTGCATTCGACACTAATATATCTATTCCGCCAAATTTTTCGGCTGTTGATTCGATCAGCTCGTTCCTCTCTTCCGGGTTACCTACGTGACATACATGGCCGGAGGCTTTGAGTCCCATCGCCTTTATTTCCTTCACTGCGTTTTCTACCTTTTCGTTCGTGCGACTGCTCACTACTACATGTGCACCGTCTTGGGCAATTCTTTTTGCCATTGCCAATCCTATACCATCGGTACCGGCTGTTAAAATAGCGATTCTTCCATCAAGTCGACCGTTGTCACATTGTGCGGTGCTAAACATACGCAGTGACCTACGAACGGCGGTATGAAAACGAGAGAGAGGGAATCGTGACATGACTTCCGTACCTGACTGCAGACAGACTGTTACTAGTTCAATATCCTTTAACTCCCCGAAGCTAAAGTATATTGTATTTACTCCTGTTTGTAAATATTTGCATTTGCAGTCATGAGCTATCACCGTGTCCATGACATCATACTTATCAGTACAGAGAACCCTCGATTCAACGGAAAAGTTAACATGGATATCATTGAACATTTTAAGTACAAATGTGGGTTAAACATGCATAATAATACTACAACAATATTCATAAAGTCATATATACATAAAACAATAAAAGGTGTAGTTTACCTTGCCTATTCGGAGAAGTGACAATGTCAAATGGGGAAATTTGCAGTGGAAGAGGGATGTTACTGTTTGAAGATGAATCCCCTCCCATCAAAATGTCACGATCCGATACACGTGTACCCCTTTGCCGCTTTCTGATACACACTTGAATAAGAAATAAGAGTTAATTGTTGAGTTTATCAAATCTTCTCTTTCTTCTGGATTACTTACGTAGCACAACGTACCCAGACGCTTTGATTCTCATCGCCCTAAGTTTTTTTTTCACTGCGTTTTTTACCTTTCCGGTCGTGCAACTGCTCAAAATTACATTTGTACCGTCTTGGGCGTCTTTTGCCATTGCCAATCCTATACCATGGGTATCGGCTTTTTAAACAGCAATTTTTTTGCCAAGTCGGCCGTTGCCTTATTTCGAGGTTTGTTGATGTGGTATTGTGGCCGCTAGTGGGCGGTATTCCCGAGGAGTTCCCGATCTCCGAGGCATCTTCTTTGAACCGTAATTTCCTAAGTTAAGACCGAAAGTCACCATACCAAATTTGGTTCGAATCTGTCCAGTCGTTTTTTTTGTATAACGGACAAACAAACAATCTTTTTCTCCAATATACAGTACTGTATATGAATATTGATACTCTGTACTTCTCAAGATGACTGTCTGTAATACCAATGGATCGAATGCTTCTCGAATGGATTTCTTTGAATAATAATTTACTATATTGCCGTAAGCAAATGTTTACATTGCATTCGGTAAACTAGGTAAGCATTCGATGTCCGAACTTTTCTGTCAGCCATTTTAAATTTCCGTATTCTAATCACGTGAACTAAGTAAGAGAAAGTGAAATAGAATGAGCATTCTGGAATTTTATTTCAGCAAGAAAAGAAAGAACTCATTGATAGCAATAATAATAGTAGGTAGATACTGTACAGCAGTATTGTAACTGAGCCACCAAAGTCGAAAAGTCAAGTACTATAATAACCTTCCGCTGACCCACTCCCATCTGGTCCAATCAATAGATAATAATGACTCGAATTAATAATGTAATAAAAAAATGCATTGCAAGATTAACGTATACAAATTTTCGTAATAAAGTATACATGCTCTACTGTATGCGGAGAATTGTAATGAGATAACAAACGACATGTCAACAAGGGAAAAGAAGAATTATTATTCGAATTATGAGAGAATAGTAATGTAACTTTAAAATAAAGTTTTCACTATGTAGCAATTCGTAATGTTTTAGGAATTTATACATCTTCAAAGAATTGATGATTAGAGATCATTTTATGTTCGTTCTGTTAATAGTGACAGTGAAACAGTCAATACATTGGTTAGAACAATGACCCAGCTAAGAATCAGCTTTGGGCACTCTTTTCTTATCTCGTATTGCAAAAGGGTGATTCCAGTGTATACGTCATCGAGACGACTTGCACACGCAGAATAGAAAATACGTGTTCTAACCTCCCAGCATCGATTTATGTTATGACGTCACTCATATCAATGATATTTGTGAAGTAATATAACTCCCCCCTGAACCCAAATGAACTTATATACTGTAAAAAGAGAAAATTGTACCCCACTCTGCAGTGCAATTTGACGTTATTACAGTCTTATATGCAAATCTCTAATTTTTCAATTAATTTCAGTATGTACATACAAACGTGAGATGTTTACGAACCGAAGGTTAGGGGTCGGGGTGTGACACGGTCACTTCTCGAACAGAGGGTTGGAGTAGGGTGTGTGTTTTATTTATTTAGCCTCAATATAAAGTAATATTATTGCAAAATATTATTACTTCTATTCAATTTAAAGTTTAATCCATTGCTTTTGCACAGTAATAATTTTTCTGTATTTCTGTGACGTCGAAATGTTTCATTCTACGTGTGCAAGTCGTCTTATTCACGTATCCACGGATATCACCTTCATTAAAATATAAAAAAGAGGTAAAACAGCACTAACAAAATGA